>APFE031426358.1:0-25958 GCA_000404065.3 Pinus taeda | reverse complement strand
TCAGGAATTTAAGGACAACTCTTGGTCTCATGGTTTTTTGAACAAATCACACAAGTCTATATGATTTTTGCATCCAAAGGGCATTCTCTTAAAGCGTGCTTCTTTTTGCATTTGGGACAAAAAATAGCTAAAGCATCAGTCTTGACTTTCTTCCTATTTTGTAACTTAAGGGTGTCTATCTATTCACTAAGGTTCCCTAGAATATCCATTTTAAATTCATCAAGCATGTTTCCAATTTCTTCCCTATTCACTGATCTAGTTACAAATTTATTCACTCTAGCAAGAGAAGGATCTCTTGGACCTTTCCCAGTTTTGGATTTTCCTCTTGAGAGATGAACACATAATTCTCCAATGTCATTTAATGGGAGTTGAGAGATATCTCCCTTCCCCATCATGTTAAGGATGCCTATCCACTCATCTCTAATGGCCTTTAATAAAAGAGATTTTAAAGTGATCTAAGTTTTCCATTTTTGCTCTTTTAAAGTTACAGTTGAATCTTTCAATTAAATCCTCCAAATTGTCATCCTCTCTTTGCATCATTTTAAACACTTCATCTTTGTGATTGATAGGCATGCAATAATCCAAACACCTATCCAAAAATGCTTTCTTCATGTCATTCCATGTTCTAATAGACTGAGTGACCAATCCCATGAACCATTTTAAAGTAGCTCCTTTCAATGTTGAAGGAAACAATTTAAGTTTTTGAGAGTCTTGTAAATAATCATAAGTTCTGCACAAGACTTCAAATTCAAATAAAAAGGTTTTAGGATCTTCACTTTTTAATCCATGAAAATTTGGGAGGACAGAAGGTGAGATATTTTTCATTGTGGCATCTATTTCTTCATTAACTATAGGGAATCCAAAAGAATTATCAACTTCCCTATTTCCTCTACCTTCTCCATCATTTCCTCTACCTCTTCCTCCACCAAATAGTGTAAATTCTCCATTCAGAACTCCCTCTCCTTCTTCTTCTCTTCTTGCCATTATAGATTCTTCAGGGTTAATATAAGATTCAACCTGCAAGGTTAATTTATCTTCCTCTGGTTCCTCTATCAATGGTATGTAGAAGAAAGGTTCTACTTCTCCCTCTCCACTAGGAATTTCTAATTCTTCAGCTAAAATGTGTTCCCCTATAGAGGTGGAAAAGGCTACTCCTTCTATTGGAGATCCAAGATTTTCTTCCTCTAGGACTGCCTCAGTAGATGAAGTAGGAAATCCTCTTAATTGGATTTCTGACCTTAGAACTTTAGGAAGTCTATGGCTAGTGAAATGTGGAATATGAGTTTGATATGGAGGTGTATCTCTTCTTAGTCTTGGTGGAGTAAGTGGTGTTGTAGGAATTAAACTCTTGCCTCTAGCTATGAATCTACCCCTAGAGTCTCTTTCTCTACGCATATCATTTTTTAGATGTAAGAGATGAGGTTACCGAATTACACTTCCCCAGCAATGAAACCAAAATGTTTAGTCAATTTAATGTCCTAAATTGCTTGCATAAAATATCAGCTGAGGTTTGTAAGCTGATGAAGTGTGGTGCACTATATGTGTTTCGTTAACCTTTTTCTTACTTTGTTGTTTTGTATTTTATGTTGTTTTTGTGGGGTTTCTGTTCTTTGATGTCTAATAAGTACAACCTAAAACTATGAGAAAATTTAAGTGAATCTAATGAATTTTAAAGGAAAGGAAATGTTCCTAAGTTAATCTAATTTCCTAAAAATGGACCAAGAAATGTTGGCTAGTTAGAACCTAATAAAAAAATAGAGCATCTATCTTAGCTTATCATTAGTCCTAATCCATGGATCTAATTCTCAAAACCAAGAATGAAATTGATGTAGAAGGTATCTCAGTAATTGCATTCATTAAACATTCAACCATTCAATTTTGGAATATGATTAAATCAATCTCCTTGAAATGATTATTGGGAATATCAGTGATGCAACTAAGTGAGGATATGAAAGCAAAAAGGTAAAAGCATGTAAAACTAACTGTAAACAACTAATGTATTTTTGACTTTCTCCAACATTCAAATGTGAAGCATTACCCTCTTTAAATGTTGTGCAATAAATCAATTATACCTTAGTTCCTAAGTCTCTAGGAAAATAACAATGTACTGAGTAAATTCAATCACTGTATGAGTTAGACATTTAACCATTTAGTTTAGGATCATCATCATCTTGAAATGACTTTTGAAAACATCCATTAACACAGTTAATTGACAATTCTGTTCTAAGAAAATGAATGACAAAAAAATAAGAAAACTAAGAAATTGTCTATTCTTATTACTTCAATCTTAATTCAGTTTGGAAACAGAGTCATTTTTCTCCACGAAATATCTTAGAAGAACAAGGCTGCACAATTGTGATTTATCATTATGCTATTGATTAAAAACTGAAATGAAATATCATCCTAATTTAGAAAACAGAGTAATGGAAATTGAACTAAAAACAACAAATGAAAAACCTCCTTCAGTGTAGGGGGCCTTTGCAACTGACGTGGCTGGAATGCTAGCTAGTTAAGGATGCACTTTAAATGATCATTGGCAACACGAAATTTGTATTATGAAAAAGACGAAGTCTGAATACAGAGTGTCATCAAAAATCCTGAACTTAACACGTAATTCCTTCTAACTTTTTAACTTAGTTCCATGCAACCAGTATTTAAAGGAAAATAACATAATTGTTTATGAGATAAACTTGCTATAGGTGGCTAATTCGAATTAAATTTAACATGACTGTTTATGAGATAAATTTGCTACAGGTGGCTAATTTGAATTGCAATAGGACTGTTTAAACTTTTGATTAGCTACAGGTGGCTAATTCGAATTAGATTTGCAACAGAACTATTAGACTCTTGATTAGTTATGAAAGAGAAAATCAAGAGTCCTACTGCTTTCAGATAACGTACTTTTACTCCATCTTTGACCATGACCTTAGGCTTGCTTTTCCATCGATCTGGACTGAGTGAATAGGATAGAATCCATGTGGAGATGATTCTAGAAATGCCCATGTGGCCCAATTCTTCATTTGACACCTGGAACCTGCCAAACCATGAGAGTAGCTACAAAATCCACTGTTAGCTATAGAATAGGCTGTGTTTTGTAGCTAATTTGCAAAAAATCTATTCAAATAGCAAGAACATGAAAATATAATATGGCAATCATTTTAAAGCTTTCCTTTAGACAAAACCTAGCATTTATCATTGATTGGGTATGTAATCTTATGAGAAAGTGAGGGAAAAAGGTGAGAAAAAATGTCAAGGAGAGGGTAATTCTGAGGTTCAACATGGAGGAAAAGGCATCAATGTATTTATGATTGTATACTAGAGAGTGTACAAAATGAGAATCGAGGTGATCAAGACATCTCCCATTCACTCACAATGGCTATAAATAGGACATGAAAATTTGAAGGTATAATGGGAACATACCCAAAGTGGGGCTGCTACCATGGTAAAAATGAAGAATGAGTGAATCCTTGTTAATGTTTTTAGTATGGAGCTTGGGTCCATGTAGTTTATCACTACATTTGGTAACACCCTTGGCTAAGCATGTGTTGTATTTAGAATTGATGTCCATGACACAAAATATTGTGTTTAAAACAAAGGGACCCCTCGAAAATATTGTCAAATTATACATACAACTCACAAATGAAGAACAACCATGAGAAGATATCAGATCCACACTTTCTTAGCCTAAAGGCTATGGCCCATAGGGATTGGACAACTAATTTATACCCAAGGATGATAAGATGGATTTCACTGACTAGCATCAAATGCTAGAACATGCCATAAAGGATTTACCAATGGCACAATTGGCAAGCACACAAACACCATCCTCGTAGGTGAAATCTAAACCCTTAAGGAAATATTGTTTGGGATCTCAACAACTTGTTAAAGGCATCATGAAAAAATATAATATGCCTCCAAAATAAATAAGAATTTCTTAACTACCACCTACATGTTGATAGTGATGAAATTCAGTCTTGGATGTAGAAAGGTTAGAAAGGTCATTATATTATTTTGAAAAGATCTACAAGTCCTAATGACCATTATAGTAGAATCAATTAATGATTTCATGGTAGACCTTGGGCCAAGGTTAATATTAGCTCTTACTTTTATTGAGATTAGGTATTTGTCTAGCCACCCATTAGAGCATAGTGGAATTACTATTATACTTGCAAATCATACCACTTGTAAGCTACTAAGAAGGTTAGTTGGTATACACACCAATTGCTATGGCATTTATATAGTGGTTAACTTTGAGGTAACAAGAATTCCTTAGGGAGCATACCACACCATATTCCATTAACCTTGGATTTGTTCTTTGTGAATCTAAATCTACTCCAACAATATCATGATGGCATTCCACAACATCTAAAGGAAGGCGATTGTTCCCATGGATAAGAGTAAATCAATTGTAAAAGTTGAAACATATGCCATAGAGTGGAATAAGAAGTCAAGGTCCATTGTTGATATAGTCAAACATCAATAGATCCAAAATATGATGATGAAGGCATTTTACACATGTATGTGTCATTTGCAGAGGATTTTTATCGTGTCTTATTAAAATGGCCACATGAGAATAATGAAATCTATCCAAGCTATATAATTTTTTTTTTTTTATAGGTGGAAGCAAGATATGCTTACTTGATTCCAAAATTTGACATTAGATATGATCCCATCAAGCACTTAGAAAATTTTTAGGATGTAACAATGTCTTCTTTTATGCATGAACAACTACAAGCATTTCTATGAACACTTGAGGAAACAACATATTGTTGGTATTCTTGACAACTAACTATTGTTGGGACAAATTCAAAATCTCTTAAAAATTATTATTGATACATTAATGCAATCCAACACACACACACACACATATCCCTGAAAAATTGTAATAATTATTGATGGATTTGCACTCAAATGGTATTGAGATAAAGAAAAACATGGGGAAACTAAAAATTAGAATATATTACGGTGACAATATGTAATAGGCTTAAATTAGGGAAAAATCAATGACTAACAAACTTTAACCAAACTCTTAAGGAAAATGTACCATCTCACTATCAAACACAGTTAAGATCACATTTAAAGGCTTGCATCTTCTATCTTAAAAGACAATAGAATGGATCATGTTTTGATAACTCATATAGGAGAATAACTTATTAATATATAGGTAGATGACTAGCTAGCCAATTGGAAGTCAATAGAAAGTACCATTGGTCTCTCAAGAAAGATAACATTGTAATACCCTCAACTTCAAAAAATTAATAGTTGTTGTGCTTCCGTAAATTTATTTATTTTTGCTAAATTTAAAATGTGAATCGTACATCTCAATAGAACTTACAATCTCACAATCCTTTTATGTATAGATAAGCAATATTAATATAGTGAATTTAAATTTACTTATGAGATATCAATTCTATAACACGTTTACAATTAATGTCTCTTAGCAATATTAAGCTAGTGAATTTAAATTTTACCTATGAAATATCAATTCTATAACACATTTACAATTAGTTTTTCTTATTATCTATTTAATTATTTGTTAATAAAAATATTTATTTTTAATAATTTAAACCACCCTTATTTAATTAATACATAAATTAGAGGATCAATTAAATCACACATCATTTGGAAATATGAATAGTAAATTCCATATGAATTAATTCCACCCCACCCCACCCCACCCCACCCCACGCTTATTAGTCCCTGCCTGAGACTATTAGCGTTCGATACGCAGTCAACTGGCTATTAGTTGATGCGTTGACCGCAAATATGTGCCCGCTATTTATTACTTAACCAAAGTTTACCTGCGCAATTTCCTGGCAAAAATTTTTTATCCAAAGTTTTTGTTTGGAGGTCTTATTGCCGGCCTCACGTCTCCCGATGCGCTCAACTTGCGCTCAATTCAATTTATCCTAAGTTCGTTCTCCCTGCGCTCAACTTGCGTTAGCTTAAGTTTTTTATGCTACGACATTGTGTTTGACGGTGAACCTTCTCCGTTTTAACAGTGAATTATAATTATTATTAAAGATGGAGGGATCAGGCCGGACTCTGGATCTATCGCCATTCTCTCCTCCTATATATGCCCTTTCTATTTTACACCTTCATCGGTCATTCTCACTCTATCGAAACCTTGGCCGAAAGAAAAGGGTATGGATCAAGATTGTAGTGCAGGCCATTCCTTAGGTTTGGGTATAGCTGATGGGACAATCACTGATGAGATGTACGTTTGGCAAAGAAATGTGAGTGGGCCTCCGCTGCAGTTACATCTGTTTCCGTCAGCTCCTGACTCGTACCGCAGCACTCTGCCCTGGGAGAAGACCTCACCATCGATTGGTATGTTCTTGCCCTCCTTAACAGATATTAAAACTAATCTTTAAGAACAGATTGAATTTTATTTTAATGGTGTTTTCATTGATATGTCTGTTGTTTTAATGGTGTTTTTGAATAATAATAAGGATAATCGTAATGTGCAGAGGCGATTGGTGTTGGTGGCGAAGGATCAGCAGGAGAAGCGAAGGTTCTGATCTATCCGGTCGCTGTGACATGGAGATCTGATGGCAAGAAATTCCCAGCGTCCTATTTTTACAACGAAGATGCAGGGGCCATCAAGCAAAATGGGGCTATGGCGAGGAGTTGGAGAATGACCGAGTTTGGTCGAGGGTACTCAACGATGTGGAAGAACTGGGCTCTTCCAGGAAGAAGCTTAGACTGTCCAGAGAACAGTGTGGTCTTCTGGAAGAAAGCTTCAAAAAGAACAGGGCACCTGAATCTGTAAGTCTGTATTCACATTATTTATTTATCATTTGTGTTTCGTCATGTTTTCGGTTGTTGTAACTTTTTCTTCTTCCGCAGAAGCAAAAGCAAGAGTTGGCCTTACAGTTGAATCTCAGTCCTTGACAAGTTGAAGTGTGGTTCCAGAATAGACGAGCAAGGTTAGCTAGTGTCCTTTATTCATTCATTGTATTTTGCATGTAGACGTTATAATATTGGAAATTATCTCTTTGGAATCCATAGCTACATAATTTGTCCTGTAATCTCGAAGAGTGACTCGGAACTTAAAATTTCAGCAATTTTATTATTCGGAAAAGTTTTGATCTGATGTATCCTATTGTGTTGACAGTTTTATTGATTGATTTCTGTTATAGGTTAATTAAAATGTTATGAATTTGTTTTTAGGAAGAAGCTGAAGCAAATCAAAGTGGATTGCGAGGTTATGAAGAGATATAATGAGGCACTTGCAGACGAGAACAGAAAACTTCAAATGGAGCTGGAAAAATTGAAAGCTCTCAAAATGTCATCGCCACCTCTGAGGCCCTCGTCAACCCTTAGGATGTGTCCCTCCTGTGAAAGGGTTTGAGTAACTAACAATAGCAGTGACTTGGCTATGGCGAAATCTGGGTCTATATTTTTAGGGAGCGCTTTCCGACCATGAATGGTCCAGTAATCATGAGAGTTTGTTTCCTACTTAATTAATGTGCTCTAATGTCTTACAAATTCAATGAATGGCTGGACATCGTTTACATTGTTAAACATTTTTTGTTTTTTTTTTAAAGTTCAGTTTGTGAAACTTTTTCGTGTTTCTCTATTTGCTTTATATTTTAGTTTATTAATTGTATTTTGGTGGATGAAAGCTATCAAGTCTTTGTTAATTTATTCAATTGTTAACTGACTGTTAATTTATTATGAGCCTATCAAATAAACATTCTCTTATTGTTCTTTTATAAAATAAAAAATGTTTATATGATCATATCTCTTTCGGTTACTTCTTGTTTTTGTGTATTTTGTTTCAACTTATCATTGTCGTTCTAAAACTGTTAAATAATTACTTTAAATTATTATTATTTTTAGTAAAATAGAGCATATAACTTCTCATCTCATAGTAAAAATAGTCGTTCTCTCTAACAACCATGTTTATTAATTAGTTTAATGATAGATGCATTGATGCGGATTTGATCCTGTTCGTTTGAGGGTTCACTGACACGCAGCACCATCGTTCACTGACACGATTCACGCGTACCTAGTGTCTTCTATCTATTATCTTCGGGCAGCATAAACTCCATCTTTTATTTTCCTATGTTTTCTTGTCTAACTGGAACATGTCCCGCCGCAGGGAAGCGCGCTTCCATGGCGAATCTGGGCATCATCTTGTTCATGGCCGCAATTGTGCTTTTGCCCGCGAGTGGCGCAGGAGCAGCTTGTTCCAGTGGGAGTTGCCAGGTCGTGGGATCAAATCGCATTGCCGACATCTGCTATTTTGGCTCTAATAATCTTAGAATCAATCAGGGCAATAAGAGGCTATTCTCATTCGTTTCTCCCTTTTTTTTCCCAACAGGTCCATGACATTTGTACAAAGGACAGTGACTGTGTCGCGGGTCTTCAATGCATATCGTGTAGTTCAGTGGGCGACATGAATTACAGATGCACCAGGACTAAAACTACAGATCCATCTTTACAGGCATCATTCTCAACTTTGAAAGATTCTGATTGATTTTCGTTTAATTTCTCTGCAAATCATTGACATTTTCTTCTATTTCTGTTCAGGTGGGCGGTTTGCCTTTCAATAAATACTCATGGCTGACGACACACAATTCTTATTCAATCATCGGAGAAAAATCGTACACGGGTGTCCAAAGGATCACTTTCAATAACCAAGAAGTTAGCGTTACGGATCAGCTTAATGTATGTATGGCCTGTAAAATATTTCAGGGCAATTAGGGTATTTGAATCATTGGAATTTAGCCGAGACTTTGAGCAACAAGGGTATTTAATTTGGGGAAAATTTTGCAGAATGGTACTAGAGGGCTAATGTTGGACATGTATGATTTCGAGAATGATGTTTGGCTCTGTCATTCCTTCGGAGGCAATTGCTACAATTTCACAGCTTTTGTAAGTTGAAATCCCAATTCCCTTGATTAGCTGCTGTATTTTTTTTTAATAAAATACATTCAGGATAAATTTCCACATTCTAAATGCTATTCGGGTAGTTTGGGTGTTAATTTTCGGTGTAAATCAATGCACCATACCATTATCCAGGAGATTATAATTTACCCCTATTCTCAATAATATTGATTGTAACGGGTGAAACTAAAAGCTTGGATGTAAAGTTGAACCAGTTCGACTCATATTAAGGCCTATGTCATTTAAGAGATTCGAACCTAGCCAAATGTCCAGCATAATACAGCGATAGATTGCAGCTGATTATAGATTTTGTCAACCATGTTTAAATTTAACTAAACCAATATTTATATATTCTATTTATTTGGAATATGGTTCTGTTACAGATGCCAGCTGTGAATACATTGAAGGAGATCCAGGCATTTCTGGCTGCCAATCCCTCTGAAATCGTCACCATATTCATCGAGGACTATGTCAAAGCTACCAAAGGTTTGACGAAAGTCTTCACTGCAGCCGGATTGATGAAGTACTGGTACCCAGTCTCTGCCATGCCCAAAAATGGCAGCGATTGGCCCACTGTGAGCGACATGGTCGCGAAAAACTATCGCCTTATAGTATTCACCTCAATAGCCTCCAAAGAGGCCTCAGAGGGAATTGCTTACCAGTGGAACTACGTGGTGGAAAATCAATGTAAGTTTTACAAAACCTATCCCATGCCTTTAATGATGTATAGGGAGCGATTGATAAGGCGCTATTTTGGCAGATGGGGACGCTGGTTTGGTGGCAGGAAACTGCACTAATCGCGCTGAATCGAAGAATTTAAGCTCAAAAGCCCAGTCGCTGGTTCTCGAGAATTTCTTCCCAGATCAGCCCAGTGTACCCAAAGCCTGCGTAGATAATTCCGATCAGCTCTCAAATATTCTGAGTGTGTGCCACCAGGCTGCAGGAAACCGATGGGCTAATTTCTTGGCAGTGGACTTCTTTCAGGTGCAATTTATCACTTCATTTTTTTAATTTACACAGAGCAGCAGTCTTCAACCTTGGTGGGTTTTTGGTGGGTTTTATGACATACACAGAGATTAAATTTTATTGATCCATGTTAAACTCGGATTGTTGCATTCACATCTAGTTCTGCTCATTCTTCTATTTTTCTTTTCACAGAAAAGTCCTTCTTCTCTGTAGTTAATAGCTGGCCTTTCTCTGTGTCATGATTTGCAGGGCAGCAATGGGTCCAAAGAACAGTGCCAACGCTTACGAGGAAGTTCGCAAGCAACTGCATTCACACTTGCAACTCGACTGGAATTTGCACCCCCGGCAGGGACTACCGCTACGGCAGTAGCTCCCTTGTTACTATAAGTAATAACTAAAATGGAAACCTATCCCAATGATATAACACACACCATTATGCCAATTATATAATGTGTAACACATAACATATAATGCATATCATACAACATATGCCCGTAACTGATATCTCACTTAGCCGAGTTCGGGATTTAACACACTTCACGATGAAATATATATAATTTCCATAACATACATCAATTGTAAAAATAAATGGATGTGGTATATATCACGTACCCTTAACCAATAAACCACTCATGCACATCCATATATGGTACATTAATCGATTTACTTTATTCTCAACACTAACTAGGACTCCCATGTATGACAAGGTTACAAGGTTTGGTTGCATTGAGGTTTGCGCTGAGTTAGCCTCAAATATTCTATTCCATATATATATATTTATTTATTGAGAATTCATATGCTAGTTACTATGGTTTATATGGTTTGTAATTAGTTTTCCAAGATGTTGAGGCTTCAGAAATTTGTGGCAATAACAAGGGGGATAATCACCCAGTCTAGACCTTAGAGCAACTCTTTTTCCGTTTGGGATAGTGGCTCCCACTGGATATGATGGGACCAATTTCCCAATGTTTTGGATTTATATGATTTATAAGATTGTTTTTGATGATTCGCAAAAGAATAACTAGAAATTAACACAACTTCATTCTAAGATGCAAAACTTTGAATTAAATCTATTTTAATCTAACCTGAGGTATTGCTGGTTTTATGCGATATAAAAAGATGTCTATGTAACCTATGATAATATAGATTAATTGTAGACTATATAGAGTTGATATATTGTAAGATAATTCCTTTGAAAAAATGGTTAATCAAAAGAATTGTGAAAAAATATCACATATTGTAATGATCACATATAAAATAGACCATTCTCTATTGTGATATCGTACAATAGTGCAACTGATACTTCAAACAGAGATGACAAATTGCATACATCATTCATGAAATACAAATTTATCACTAATGCTAGAACAAATATTACATGATAATAGTACCAGATGTGTACCGTTCTGCTCATTTGACTAGTGACAATAGGCCATAATCAATCTTCTACCAATGAGTATCCCAAAGAATACAATAGTGCATCAACAGTGATCAACAAAAGGATATTTGATTGAAAAGACCATGTTCCATGATTCCATCGAGGCATCTACAAATTTATGATAGCACATCCTTTGTAAATGTTCTTAATAAAATTCTGGACCCTTCTCTAAATGCATGAGAAGGGTTTATATACTATTCTTAATTAATTAAAAATAATTGATGCAAAAGATCTATGAGGAGGTTTCAAACAACCTTCCCTGTTCCTAGTATCCAACTTTCCAAAAATAAAATTGCTCAAAAATGACTAAGGTCTTCATTGATTAATCACTGCTGCCAGCTTTGCCTCTTAGCTCACAAATGTCGGACATTGGCCTAACTTGTGGTGGCATACAGAATTGTGTTCTCAACTGCCCTGCAAATATAGCATCATGTAAAGGTGGCAGCGTTCTCTGTACTGAATCCAAGGAGCAATTCAAGGTCATGATCTGACTGTGTGGTTTGACCAAAAGTTGCCATACTGACTCCTAGTCAGTTTTTGATAGCTCCTCAATTGTTTCTTTCTGTAGTTGACTCTTATTCTTCCAATTCTTGTCTAATTCTTTAAGATCGGGAAGTGTTTTTGGATCACTCCCCTTTATGAGGTTGGATGTGTGCAACATGTGATTTATTGTTTTGATAATTCTTTTTGAAATACCAAATGCTCTGGCTATTGCTAGTTCGGCCTGTTTCACCTGTGAGTCCCAATCAGTGAATAGAATATCCTTATGTATTTCGTTGATCTTTCGGAGATCTAACCTTTTCCCTTCATCTGAATCCTGCCATTCAATATAATTAGAGATCTTAGAATTGAGTTCATTGAACTCAATTAGTTGATCAATAATGATGTTTGTTAATTGTTCACTAGTATTCAGATGTGGAATGATATTTGATATATGTTGGAGAAAGAGCTACTTTTGCTTTGACAGTAAAGTATTTAGTGTTAAAGCCTCATTAACGAATTCCTCTGTAGTAGCAATATCATTATACTTTGCTAGGTCACTCTTTAGCTCTTGGATTTGTTTGTTTTTAGTAGATAAGTCATTTTCATGACTTATTCCCAGTACTTCCATATCTTGTTGTAGCTTGTGAAGCCACTCCTCTGCTTGATGGTTTACGCTGGCTCTTTCTTCTTCTAACTATTGTTGTAATAGTGTGACCTGGTCGTCCTTTTCTTTAATCAAAACATAAATTTCAGTTTCTTTGTCGATTGTTATGGTAGCATAGGCTCCAGAAAATTGAGATAGCTGAGTCAAATGTTCGGTCAGATTTATTTGTGTGTCCTTCCATAGGACATCCATGAATTCATGTTCTGAAGGAGTTTCGGTTCTCCTCCTCTTCCTCTGTATTTTTGCAACAACTTTATGAAGAGAGTTGTAAAAGACATCTAGAGGAGGGATATCTGTTACATTCAAGACAATTTCAGTAGTTGGGTCTATAGGAATTACCTCTATGTCTTGGAAACTTGTTTTTGGACCTTCAGTGGTCACTGTTGC
This sequence comes from Pinus taeda, assembly GCA_000404065.3. Classification (NCBI taxonomy): domain Eukaryota; kingdom Viridiplantae; phylum Streptophyta; class Pinopsida; order Pinales; family Pinaceae; genus Pinus; species Pinus taeda. Next base: position 13,125 of record APFE031426358.1, on the reverse strand, counting down.
TAGTTGCCCTGGTGGGGTCTGAAATCCTATGGGTTCTTGTGTTGATGACACCTTAGGGGTATCTTGTAGTTTTTCATTGAATGCATCCCACAACTTTTCTAATTCATATGTTTCTGCTTCATGATCTCGTGACGTGCCTGGCTTATTCTGCTCCTGAGACTTGGTTTCAATTCTATGATCAATAATCCAAAATTCTTGTCGAAGGTATTCTAATCTCTGTTCTCTAAACTCTTTGAATCTTCTCAATTTCTATGGATTTAACTTTGTCTTTTCCACATTCAAAATCTTCTCAAAGTTATCAGCTTATTCCCGTAAATATTCAAAGTCATATACTGTATGAGTTATAGGTTTGATCTTAACTGAAAGGGTGAATTTGTTTGCTACTTGTTGTGGATCAAAATACCTTGATGGTAGAATGGGGAGCTTTAATAACTACATATTCTGATACTCTTTATATGCATGACCATAATTAACAAGGGTAAATGACCCACACTGAAGGGGGAAATTTGGCCATAGGGATTTATTCATTTCCTTCAATGTTTTTGTGAGGCCATTTCCTACTGTTTGGTATGCTACTTCCCTTGCCAATAGTTTATCCGATACATACATAGGGAGGACATGTGGGAAAGCTTGGCTACCAAATATCTTGATATAAGAGAAGGATTCTTCAAGAAAATACCTTCTGATTTCTTGGAGGTCTATGATAGCTTCTTTTGTGAATCTCGGACATCTTCTATTGAAAACTAACTGATGTAAGGGGAGAACAACTCCATGGCATAATTGGTGAAAATGTGGAATAAAATATTGTTCCCACATTTTCTTATAACTTATGAAGATAGGAGTAGGATCATTGGTAGTCCATTTCCAACCCATGGTTGGAAAATGAGTGCAGAAACAAATAGCGTCGAAGACATATGCAGACATGAAGAATTGGGGAACTGCTCTAGAGGAGGCAGCCTTGGTTTGGCAATGTTCAGTAATCGCTTTGGCCAAATTCTTAGACAGAATGGTTGCCAATTCATAATGTGAGAATTAACATAAGCATCAATTAAAGGAACCCAATTGATCAAGAACTTACAATTATCAGGGAGACCATACAACCTACATAGCATAGAGGCTGTGAAATTAAAAGGGTTGGCTAAAGAAGAAATGGGGTACATACCCACTTTATGTTTGAATTTATTGTCTCTTCTCATCCATTCCTCTATCATTTGAAATGGGTATTCGTTTTCCTTTACAAACTTTGCAACAAATTGTTTGTCGTAAATGTCCTGGGCATCAGGTAGCTCATACATTTGTTGTAAATCTTCGGCTCTGAAAGAACCCAAGACTATGTTTTTAGCTGTCTTGATAAGTATGTCTTCCACTTCTGTATTCTCTACTACCCATCTTATCATATCTGTGTATAGCAAGAGCCTAGCCCTTGATGCTATTCGGTGAAGGAAAGAGCACGTAACATCTCTGAACTATACTCCTGACGATTCTGTACTATTAGTAGTTGCTCGAATATCTGATACTTTAGGGTTTTCATTCTCCAACGTAGTATAGATAGTCTTCCATGCAGCGGCGCCTCCATTTGCAGTGCATACTATATCTGTAAAAATGGATGACATATCTATGCTTTCCATTTCTGTGATAGATTTCTTGGTATGCTTTTGCATCACCTTTCGAATGGACATCGCTTGAGTAGAGTTTCTATTAAAACCAACAACAATTAATTGTTGCGTAAAATAAAAGATTTGATGAAATGACTGAACTTTGTAAGAAAAGATTCGGGAATGAGTCCAACATTAATCAACCATAACGAACACCATGATTACATGCATAGGGATGATAAATGTATTAAATCATTTTGACCTAACTCGTATCCAACTTAAAAACACTATTAAACATTTGTCCAATCCATCATATCAGATATTTAAGCTATGGTGCGAATGAAACTTTGTTGATGGATCTTGCAATCCGCAATATGCGATGTCACAAAATCACAAGATCACAATATCGGGATATCATAATATCAGAGTTTTGATAGGTAACAATTAAGCTCTTGACATAATACCCTCCAATGTGCGATATGCGATCGGGATGTCACATACAAAGTTCAATCGCAAGTTGCATATTGATATTTTTTGAATGTGCTTAACTTTGCTACTAAGGAATCATGCGATTTGTGATTTGCGATGAGGACTTTAATATGTTTTAAGTTAGATTCAAAAAGGGCTTTTTGAAAAGCGACAATTTTCTAAGAGTAGGCATTTTATTAAAAAAAAGGGAAAAAATCAATTTTTAAAAGGGTCCCTATTTGTATTACATATAATAAAAATGGGTTGGGGGTTGTTGCATAGCAAAACACAAGAGCATGAATTACTATATTGTGAATGTTTTAATAATTCGTCTTATACATCACACAATTAATACATTGGTTAGCTATTATTATGATAACTCCTACAATTTGCAGTGATACAACTATCCACTAATCACACCACTTTAATTCATAATTAGCTAGCCTTAAATATGTTTGATGACATATTTGGATCGACTGTCAATATTTTCATAACCTTTGTGTGTGTATATATATATATATCACTACATAGTGATTGGGTAACATTTTCTTCCAAGATAAATAATACACCCAAGGAGTTATGGAGGTTTCAATCACTGTCCACAAAGTGAGGTTTAAGTAGCACTGTTATAGACATATTTGGGCACTTCAACGCCAATCACATATATCCATAAACCAAGGGCTTCCAAACCCATAAAAGTTTTGTTTCATACCCTAAAGTATCAAAGTCAAATGATTACATCATTTCCCAGAAGTTCTCCCTGAAAAACTGCTCAAAACTAGTCAAAATTGGACCATACAGACTGCTCCATGCTAAGGGTGCAATGCATCTCACCTGCTACACACAAAGGGTGTGATGCATACTGAAAAGCCCTTATGTAGGGTGCGATGAGCGAGAGAAAACAAATGGCAGAGGAAATTTGCTAGATGGAAACCCAGAGAATCTTCTAGAAACTGCTCATATGACACTTGCCTCTCTGAATTCGCCCAGGGATGAGTAAGAGATCATGAAATCTCCAAGTGGAACCAAGAACTATCAATGAAATGACACTAATCAAAATCCCAGAAGCTGACTCACCCCCTGCAAATATCTATATATGGATCCCTCATCCTAGAGATCCGAGGCTGGAATTTTGTATTTTGTAAGGAGTGCTATTGGTTTCTCTGTGAAGCATTGTATTGTTGGGTGATCTAGATTTTCATGAGGTGAAGAGGGCTTTCATGCTAGGAGGACAGCACTGGATCAGACAACTGGGTTGTAATTCTCTCTTCTACTACTTCTATCAATAAATCTATTTGAGTTTTCCTCCACATACTTGTATATTTCTGAATCTTGTATTTGTGTATGCATTTGTATGGTTAATGTACATCTAATCCTATATTGTTTATGGTTATAGATCTCTATGCTTTGATGGTATTTTGTTTCTTTGACTCTACAGGTGTTATTTGAAGTAGGACAAGTGAGGAAGGAGTGGCGAAGCTCTATCAAAGGAGGGAGGAACAAGTAAGGAGCCAAGCGAAAAACTAAGGTTGGTGCTCTCTACTTCTCTCTCATTTGTTTATCATAAAGGAAAACACAAGTTACTTTGAATTGTTTGTTTCTAAGATAGCTACTCGTCTTAGTGGGACTAGCAGCTCTGAATAGACACTAGTTTTCCTAGAAACAAGCGCACACCATTGTATGATATTGGATTAAAATGGCATGAGTTAGTATATATTAGTAAATATTGGGTATATCATTATTTATATAAATACATCCATGAGGGTTGCCTCAATTGGTCAAGGTCCTATTGCTAAAACACTTCGCTATTGGGAGGTCATGGGGTTAATTCTCCTCGACATCCTCAGGGTTAGGCTCTAATTAGTTTCTTTAGTGAGATGTGATCCCTTCGAGTGGATCTGCCCAGATTTTCCTCAGAGAAAAAAGAAAAAAAACTAAATTATAGTCCTTATTATTAATTAATCTATCTCTCTATGAGTCGACAATGAACAAAATGTATCAATCTCATCCTTATATAGAGATGACTTTTTCAAATCCCTCTTTTAAGGGTATTAAGATTGGTACGACATCATAAGATTAACTTTCATTCTTCAAATGATAATCTCAAGCATGTACACTTGGTCGAGTTCCAAAATCTAGTTAATGTGACTTCCTTTGATCTTAACATGAGTGCATACTAAGTTACCAAAAAAAAACTCCATTCCAAATTATGATGTTATGCCACACTTGGTTTTTACTATAGTGTTATTTAAGCATTCACACATTTTTTTGTTACAAATATGGAGTTCACTTAATTCACTGAGACCTTCCTTCGTAGCTTGGTTGAAACACTAAACACGAAACGACTCGATCAATCATAGGGATTTTGGTAATTGTCAATGATACCATTATAAAAAAAAGTTACTCTCAAACTTAAACATCAAATCTAGGGCTCAATTCATGCTATAATTGAAAATTGAAAATGTGAAAATTAAAAATCTTTAACTAATGTTTCTTCATCTTTAACTAATGTTTCTGCATCTCTACTTTTGTACCATTTCCTTATTCATTCAACGCAAATATATGTTAGGAAAAATTAAAGGAAAACTTCAGAATACTTCGACTACGAAGTTAAGTTAAAGGGTGCAGAGGATAATTCACATCCTACACTAAATGTTTTCACACCAAGCTAGATGTAATCCAAACGTGTGGTGCAAGGGAAAATTTACTAGTCCAATTGCAAGAGGGCTCCATAACCTACCAAGTAATTAGGGAATAGAAGAAATGACGGAGCCATGCTGGTATTCTGAACTTTAACTATAAACTTTAGCAAATACTAAAGTGTATCAAGCTATACCTATAACTTATGCATCTCATACGCATTGGGAATTTGCAAACCATGTGCCAAACAACCATAGCAGGATACCACAATACATGGAATTTGTAGTGTTAGAGAGTTTAGTAACCAAAATAGAACTAATTAAAAATTAAATAAATTACTTGTAATGTAGAAAATTGGTAATGACACATAAGAACTTGTATCCATTAAATTGAATTAATAAACCATTCTCATTGGTAATCTCAACAAGAAATTGAATTAATAAACCATTCTCATGGGTAATCTCAACAAGCATATATAAATATTTGTTGCAATACTCATGGCAGAAAATAACATTGAGCACCAAATAGCACAAAAATCTAACATGTATAATGATAGCTTATAATTGGTTTTACACCTTGAATTCATATAAGTGATACGTTCATTAGAAGTTTAAAATAATAAATAGAAAATCTTGAATAGAAATCTGAATATACATTACCAACTATTCAAATTTTACAAAACCAAAGTACCATTAAATAATATTGATAGTGCTCCAAATGACTTCGAAGTGATAATGTTTTTCCTGAATTTGTAGCTTCAACTCGAGATATTTACAGCTGCAATACTTGTCACTCAATAGAACTTTGCTAATTCGTTGGTGAACCACTCTGCTTGCTCCCTAAGTAATCTTCTTCCCTGCAAACTGCCTAGTTACGATGGGGTTGTATGATAGACAAATGTGCTAGCAAGTGGAGGAGAGCCCTTAAGCTCAGGAGGTTCTCACTCACAAGACCTTCACTTTCACCAAACTCACCACATATCTCAATAATCACTCAAAATGCAATTAAACATTAGGATAGTCATCTAATGTCACATACCCAATTCCCTCAATGACATACAAAGGTTACAGGGTAACCAAATTTTTTTTTTTACTAGCTTAAAAGTAAGCTCTAATACCACTTTGTCACATACCCCTACTAAATTATCCTAACCACACTTGCAAAAACTTTATTTTCATCTCTCATACATTTTGCCAAACACTTTACATGTAAACCTTTCTTCAAATGCTTTGTAGACTGATCAGATGTTGAAAAAAATAGCTCAAAATTCAAAATTGTCGGATCAGCGTGGAACTTGAACGACCGCATAATGCTCTTCATCCTAAATCTGGCGCAACTTGTTTCATGCAAAACAGACACCATATGCTCCTAGAATCACGTTTTGTTCGCTTTCCCAAACAAGAGAATTTTCGCAAAATGTGATAGCCCAGTCAGCAGTCTCTACTACTGACATGGCATTGATTATGTATGCTGATGTGGCAGGGTTGACTGGTCAACGGGCTCCTTCGATGAATCATGTGATGCCAAGTGGCAGTTTTTCATCGGGTGCATTTGGCATAATTTAATTGGATGGTTGGTGGCCAACCACAGGCTACCACGTGGCCTAGCCAGGGGCCACCATGTGGCAGCCCGAGGGCCTCCATAAATTCATTTAAGGTTTGGGTAGCAGTGGTGGGGGTCGAACCCATGACCTCCAAGCATAAGTCCAAGTCTCCTACCAATGCGCCACACATTTATTTCTTAATATATATGGTTGTCGGCTCCTATTTAAATGGTAAGTGTTATGCAATCCGAGATAAGGGCCAGCCACGAGGGCCAACCCTTGGACGCGCCACCCACAAGACCACCATATGAGTGGAGTGGGGGCTCAGCCGATGGGGGTGGGCCATTGGCCTTAGCCTCGGGCACGTTACCGCCCACATGTCCAAAATTTTGGATTTAAGGCCATATAAGCCATTTAATGTGTTTGACAATTTCACCCGAAATTAGGTGAAATCAGTGATTGATTAGCGGAATTGGGGGCGAATTTGTATGATGGTGTCGGATTTTGGGGAAATTGAGGTGCGATTAACAGAAAGACTTGGGGAAGCCATAAATTATTTAGTCCTTGATCAAATTAGGAGAAAAAATAGGCTAGACATGCATTTTTGGGCATTCTGGAGCCATTGGAACAGGATTCAGAACTATCCGAGCATTATAAATTGATGTATTCACACTTTTGAGCATAATGGAGAGGGCCAAGCCATTGGAAGTTGGAGCAAGAAGATGTATCCCAGGCGGGGTGAACTCCTTCATCATGTGCTATTGTGATACTGTCTTGGTGATGTTCATGTCTGTTATATGATTTTGTTCAGTCATCTATTTATCTTAATTTGTACATCCAATTTACATAAAAATAATCAAAAACTCATGTTAAAACTTGCAATTAAACTCATGAATCCTTAAGCACTTTTACATATTCTGAAGAGGAATTTAGCACAAAAAAACTAATTTTCACCTAGCCAGGGACCGCCACGTGGCAGCCCAAGGACCACCAAAATTTCAGTTAAGGTCCGGGCAACAGTGGCGGGGTTCAGACCCAGGACCTCCAAGCAACAAGCCAAGCCTCCTACCAACACACCACACATATGGTTCTTAATAACTATGAGTGTTAGTGTGTATTTAAGGTTGACGTCGTGCACACTTTGGGGAAAGGGTCATCCACGAGGGCCGGCCCTTTGGAGCGTGCCAGTCCATGGGACCATCATCAGAGCGGAGTGGGGCCCCGACTAGCAGGGACGAGTCGTTGGCCTTAGCCCCGGGCACGTGCCCCCTGACATGTCCTAAATTTTTGGATTTAAGGGCATATATGACATTTAATGTGTATGACAATTTTGCCTAGAATTAGGTGAAATTGGTGTTCGATTAGCACAATTCAGGGAAAATTTATAGGGTGGTGCTGGATTTTGGGGAAATTGAGGTGCGATTAGTAGAAAGACTCGAGGAAGCCATATTTTCTTCAGTTTTTGACCAAATCAAGAGAAGAAAGTGGCTAGACAAACATTTTTGGGCATTTTGGAGCCATTGGAATAGGTTTCAAAGCTATCTGAATATTGTAAACTGATGTATTCACACTTTTGAGCATAATAGAGAGGGCCAAGCCATTGGAAGCTGGACTAAGGAGACATAACCCAGGCAGGGTGAACTCCTTCATCATGTGTTGTTGTGATACTATTTTGGTGATGTTCATGTCTGTTATATGCTGTTATTCATTCATTTGTTTATGTTAATTTGTACATGTAATTTACATAAAAACACTCAAAACTTCATGATTAAAACTTGCAATTAACCTCATGAATTCTTAAGCAATTTTTCATATTCTGAAGAGGAATTTAGCACAACAAAACTAATTTTCCCATTTAGATCAATTTTTGGTATCAAGAAGAAAGTCTTGATCTTGTCAGATTGGTGTCCATTTTTATTTTTTGTTTTTTATTTTTACTAGCTTAAAAGTAAGCTCTAATACCACTTTGATACATACCCCTACTAAATTATCCAAACGACACTTGCAAAAACTTGATTTTCATCTCTCATACATTTTGTCGAACACTTCAAATGTAAACCTTTCTTCTAATGCTTTGTATACTATAAATTAAGAAGTTTTTTTCTTATATCATTTTTTTCAGACATTTTGTATGAAATCAAATAAGAAACATTGCTTTATTTCCACTTGCAACACACTAATAGAGATATACTACGCAATCATGCAACTTTTGGTTTCTGTATTTGAGGTAGTTTATCAAATAATTTGTATGCATATTTTAATAAAACACTTTTAACACATTTATTCAAATGCTTTGCATGCAAATTTTCATGTATAAACTACAATAGTACTATCATACAAAAATGATAACATACAAGAATACTATCCCCATCAATAAAACAACATTTTCATTGCCGCATTTCATCAAACAATTTGTATGCAATGAGTCATTAAACTATTTTGGCATTTCTTCAAACAATTTGCATGCAAACTAATAAAGAAACTTCCTCAGGTAATATCTCCTAAATTATAGTAGTCCAAGTTTTGAAAACTAAACTAAATTATTAGTGGAGTTCCCCTCACTATGTTCCAAGTTTTAGCCTCTACAACATCCTCGATGAAAAGTTATAGTAGAAATGCCAACATGACCTGTTTGATGCATTATTTTAGGAGCATCCAGGAAGCTCAACTTCCTTTGATCATATATATTAAAATATTGTGACCCAAGATATGAAAGTTAGACAAAATGATCAACAAGGTTTAACCTCATTATGGTCTAAGATTCAACTTCTAGAACCTCCCAGAAGAAACACTATAACATAAATGCCAACACGACATGTTTGCTGCATGTTTTAGGAGCATCTAGGAAGTTGGACTTCAATTAGTATATTCAATGGAATTATTCACAAAAAAATAGAGATTTACGTAGATAATATCTATTCATATGCTTGAAAAATCATTTTTTTTTATCTCTAAAGGATGTTTAGTAGGTACTACAAGATAAGGATCTCATTGAACCCATAAAAATGTTAGCTCCTTCATCCCTCTAGCATACTACTAGGACATATCATGTTCAAGTAAGGATAATGGATTACCTAGATAAAGTTAGAGTGATTCATGATCTCAAACCACTAGTGAATCCCTCTTCCCCTCAACCAACCCCAAAATCAAGTCAATTTTGAGGCACACAAGGTATTACTGGAAGTATGTGAAATTGTATGCGAAATTGGTGGATCCCTTGGGAATGATTCTAAAGAAGGAGACAAATTATTTTGCTTAAAGAATGCCAACAAAGAAACAAAATTTTGAAGGAAATATTTTCAATACTCCAATTCTTTGCTTTTCATACTAGGCCGAATGAACATATGTTCATGTGGATGCTTCAAGCATGGAAATTAGGGTTGTTTTAACACATTAGTAGATAAATGGATGGATCCCTAATTTATTGAGCTATAACTACTGTGAATATTCCATTAGATAGCTCATCATAGTATATTTGATAAAAATAGGTTGAAATCTAAAATTTATACTATGATGGTTAATTTTCCTTGACATTTGGATATATTAGTTACTATTTTTCCACATATGTGTATAATAGATAAAATGCTTTAGACCTGAGGGTTAGCTCAATTGGTCAAGTCCCCATCGTTAAAGCACCTTTGTTATTAAGAGGTCACGAGTTCAATTCTCTTGACAACCTTCAGGTTAGGCTTTGTGGTTGAACAAGTAGGAAGTGACCTCTTTGGGTGGATCTGCTTGGTACAAATATTATGTGGATGTAGCAGTTGCCGATCTTTGGGGCATGTGAACCACATAGAAAAAAATAGATAAAATGCAAAAAATAAAGAACAATGAAATACAAACACACAACAAACACTTTGAATACCATGATATGATCTAGGAATCCCTTTCAAAATAAAAATGAGTTGGAATTTGAGGTTGTTCTACCTTTTGTTTGAATGGAAATGATGAAAATACAAAGGAGGAGGCACTCTATATGAAGTTGCCTAAGCCCTATGCCCTACAGGTTGTTGCAGGAAACATGTTGGGTATGTGTTATATTCTTTCCACAACAAGAACCGCATGCTATATGTTGCACTGGGTGCAGTGAGGGGGTCACAAGGGGGCGATAGCCCCCTTGAACGAGATCCTGGAAAATGCCCCAATATTTTTTTTTATGTGGACCCAAGAATGGGGGGGCAGACCGAAAGATGGTGGGCATACCTACCCATGGTTTTATGCATGGGTTTTGCACATGGTTTTGGGCATGATGGTTTTCTGCCCATGGTATTTTGTAGGTCTGATCGAGGGAACTACAATTATGTTCTAATGTAGGGTTAATGGATTGGGGTTTATGAATGCCTCAACATGTATATATATGTATTGTAACATTGAAAGGAAAATAATGAAAAATCAATCTGGTAGTCTCGGTTTTGGGATCTAGGGGAAAATTTCCTATGTATATATGTTTCTGTTCTCGCCATTGTTTATTTTAATGTTTGAAGAATTTGTTTGCAAGTAATTTTTGTAAAGGGTTAAAACCTACAAAACAAACCTCCTCTACTTTGCTCTCTCTATATCCACCCTCAACTACTTTTCTCTATTATGGAACAAAAATTCTCTCAAATAGAATGGAAGCCATTTTCCTCCTAATGGCTCAATATAACACAACCCAATATCCAGCTAGGGCTTAAATTTGACCCATTCAACCTTACATATGAGTTACAATTTGAGCCTTCTAGAGTCTTCTTGGTAGTTTCCATGCGACTAACCACTTTTCCATGAGCAATGAGTGATGATGTGGCATCCTCTCGAATTATGGTGGTCAATCAAAATAGGTCAACTTCTAGGAGGCATGACTTTCTCGTACAAGCTCTTATTGAGGTGATTCTTGTACCATTGGAAATGTATGCATGTGTATATTATGGAATCTAAGTCTATAGTAAATTCAAGACCAAAAAAAGTGGTCATTTAAGGTCTTAAAATGGCTCCCAAATTTTCCAAGTTGGACTACTCGTAAAAATTACCCTACAAGATGATTCCTCCATTTTTTTTCTACTTTGAAAGCATCAAGATGGATGAAAAATATTATAATGATATGATCTAGATCATCTATTTCACCAAAATCGTCATTAGCAAAGAATATCCACAAAAATGCCAATTGGGAAGCTTTAGGTAAGGTTTGTGCTTTACAAAATAATCAACGTTACTTTTTGTCTAATCAATGCATTCTTTATGTGGATCATGAAGCCCTAAAGTACATTGTCAAGAAGCCATTCTTCTCAAGGAGAATCAAACAATGTTTGGCAGTGCCCCAAAAGTGTGACTTTCGCATATTTGTAAAAATTGGTTGTAATTAACCTCAAAATGCACTCTAAATTTTTTTCTTACTGATTGAATTATAGTACTCAAGTAGTACTCCACAAGACTATGACTTAATACAATGATATTGACTTGATCATTGACCAATTTTTCCTTTGTCAAAATTTGGTACAAGTTAATTTTAAATTTTAACATATTATTTTATCACCTTATAACACATATATTTTAGGTTGACGCTAACCTTTCCCAAGACACTCTTCAGTCTATGTTTTGGACTAGTGGCATATAAAAATACAGTTACTCTTAAATTCACTATGGGGTCACTTAACCACCATACCTTTCAACTTGACATTAGTCTTATACATATGTAGTTAGGCTTAAATGTTATTTTTACCTCTTATTGAATTCATACAAGGTTTGACACAAGATTATTTTTGTAAATATGTCATGCAATCATACCATGAGATTTCACCCCTACTCCATTCCTTTATGACTAAGTCCTACCCCAACATTATTTACAAATTTCTAACCATGGCATATGGTATTACGATTGTTGCGCTCTATGGTTTAAGACTATGTATGAGGGTTACCTCCACAATTGAAATGACATATGAATTTAACACACGGACCATGCTTGATCACATGGATCATTTCTATTGGTCCATGAAGAGGCTCCCAACCTAGCCTCACATGGATCTGCATGGTAAAACATAGATTTTACAATCAATGGACAATATGGAGTTTTGATAGATCAAGAGTGTCCAATGCTAGGGTTTCATATTGATCATAATGACCTTCCCTCCACTAGTTCACTTGGTCATTTCGATTAGGTTTATAGAAACAATGTTGCTCTACTCTACAATTTCCTTACGTCAATTGTTTGTATTGTTAGTTTAACCAATTGTTTTCGTCTTCGAGTTGCAGGTTTCATAGGGAGTATTTCCCTAATGATGTCGAGATTCTTCTCGATCTCTATCTATGGCAAGAAATATCGTTTAGCTTGCTAGTGGTTTAATTTAAATTGTTTCAAGTGATTTTATTTGTTCCCCCTTCTCCCTAGGTAAACCTTGCTTTTCATTTCCTTATGTATGACATATTTTTGTCTAATAAACACACCAATGTATTATATTAACCTTTTCTGTTTGTACACAAGTTCATATGGAGATATGGAGTTACTTCTAGCCTTCTCTCGGAAGAGGTTCATTATCAGTAGGGGATTCAATTTCAGAAGGTAATATTGTATTGTTCCTTTCTTTAAAAGAAAAAAAAAACCATTAGTTAATTTTCTTGCACGCCTTGTTGGTTTTCTAGACATTTTACGACTTAGAGTTTAATTATTAAAACCCTAGCACACCATGGATATTGTACGGCCACAGTTAAATCCCAGTCTAAAGGCTTAGCCATGGTTTCATATATAAATTTCGTGTGGATTTTGTTTAATAAATAAGGTTTAACCCTATGCAAATTTGTTAACTTAAAATCCTTTTATAAATATTTTGATAGAGTTTACAACTATCATAGGTAGAAAACATAGATTTTGAAACAAGGAATCTTTCTGGAACTTTCTCTTGACAAGAG
>APFE031426356.1:0-11183 GCA_000404065.3 Pinus taeda | reverse complement strand
TGGTAGTTTAGGTTCAGTCAGTGCCTTGCTCTCTCTTTGGTCGAGCAAGCAGGAAGAGAGAAAGAATGAAGTGCGGAAATAGAAGTACGGAATTGGGCTTGAAAGCTTTCAATCGAACGGCTTTCAATAGAGCGGAATTAGGCTTTCACAAGTAGTGAGATTCGGTCCCCACCCCCACCCCAGTAGTTCTAGGCGAGTGAATGAAGGTCCCAAGTCATCCTTCCGATTCTTGAGATCAATTAGTTATCTATATAATATTTTGTAGGCTTCACGCTGTTAAGCCCTCTCAAAAGATAGGAGCGATACACCAGATGGATGTATGGAGGGAAGTATGGATGAAAGGGTTGGGCCGGTCAAGGTATGCCCAGGAGAGTGGTTAGGGAACCGGATGCGGGTTGGGGAAAAGGATGCATGGGAACAGCTAGGTTCGGTTAGCTATAGTTCGAGTGAGTAGCCGCTTGGTAGGGTTAGCTATTGTTCCCATGGAGTAGCTTTTGTTCACCCAGTTGATGTAGTCTACAGTGTGGTGGGTCAAGCCATTGTCTGAGCTTAGGAGGTAAGAGCTAGAGCGTGATAGCTGCTGAGCGTAATAGCTGCTGACCGTAGTAGCTGCAGTAAGGTGCGAGCTATAGGGCGGCTTATGTCCCGTACTACTGTTTCATGCCGTAGTAGCTGCCAAGGTCAGGCTGATCCCGGTGCGAGTAAAGGGTAACTGGATGGCTCGTGAAGCAGTTCAGGTCAGAGGTCAGAGTTATAGGAGTGATAGGCATGTATAAGGATGGGTGAAGGTGATCTAGCTTGGTTCGTGGTTATTGATGCAAGCATTAATGGTTCAAGTGAGTAAGCTAGCTTGGTTTGGTTCGTAGTTAGTTAGCCAAGCCATGGTTCAAGTGAGAGTAGCTGTTGTGTGTCTAAGCCAGGAAGGCTCCTTAGTGCCCCCTACGGGGATTCGAAGAGTCAAGCCATTGTCTTAGGAGGTAGGGTCAACCAATGATGTTTAGCAGCTCCAGGTGTTTGGCTAAGCTAGTTGATCCAACTTGACTTTCCTATTCTCGTGGAATATTTGTCATATTCCACTTGATTCTCTATCCCAGCTATGTATTCCCCAATAGTAGTACGAAGGGGTACGCGAACTAGCTATTATATTCCCCGACCCATGAGTAGTACGAGGGTATGTATTCCCCAGCCCCTGTGTTGGGGTGTGTCCAAGCAGTCGTATGTGTGGTCTCTGGCCCCATTGTTTCCGTTAGCCCTGGATTGATTGGTCCAGCTTGGGTGTGTCATTTCCCTCCTACTATTAATGAAACGGTTTGGGTTCGGAGACACTCTCGAGATGCTGGGTCAAGCACAGTTGAATTGGAGAAATCAGGAGATTCATACCGAAGCAGATATCTTCGCTACTCTCTTCTCACCGGGTAATGGTCATAATTGGCAATAGACAGATGGCGCTACGACCATCCATGCTTCGCAATTCATAATAGTAGGGCCACTTCATCCCCTGCGCCGCAGCGAGAGAGGAAACAAGCAGTGAAGGTGAAACCTACGTATTATTCACTTACTCCTAATGGGGCGAGAGGCAACTCCTCGAATTGGCGCCTATGGATTGGGAATAAGGAGGGACCAGAGGCATGTCCATTCTGTTGTCGATAGCTGTGCCAAGAGGCGGGAGGGATAGAAACATTTCGGCGCATAAGGATGAGCTTGGAGCAGTGAGGCTCTAGCATTTACGTATTAACAAGGCGGTGGCATAGATATGTGGACCAAATGTATCGACCTCCCCCATTGGTCCCGGACCCCAGGAGGATTGGGACTTATGGAGACACTCTGGGACGGATGCCCGTACGATAGCTAGTACGGATACTCCACTCATGCTGGTATCGCTCCAAAGATTGCATAAGATGGGATGATGCTATGCCATCTCCTAAAGCGAGATGCTGGGATACTAACACGGATGCTTAAACCCTCCATGTTCCGCAATTCATAATAGTAGGGGTTCATTCTCAAGGTTGACAGCTTAACCATTCTACCCGATAGCCTACTCTACCCCCTATTCTTATTCAAGCATCCCTGCCCCCCTCGTTGAGTTCTTAAGCCCATACCTTAGACCCCCGGCCTTTCTCCCTCCCTCATCTCCCTTGTCTCGATCATCGCCATCATCTCCTCGAATTGACTCGTAATGGCATACCGTAACATAGCAACGAACCCATAGGTCACTCTAACTAACCAGTGGGCTTCGAGGGGAGGGCAATTGTTTTCTCATCATTCGCCTGCCCGAATCTGCTTATTCGCTTGGACCAGCTTATCTCTCAGTCGTCCGGCCGAGGCAAGGTTTCCTATTTGATTCACGAGGTTTTCGGTTTTCATTCACACAAGATGAGAGTGGTGAAAAGAACACACATTGGAAGGAGGGAGGTGACTATATGAGGGAATGACTAAGACGTCCGCTACACGAGTGGGATGCAGCTCACTTACGTATATAATAGTCGGAATTTCATGAATTCTTTCTTTCATGAATTCTGTGGAATGCGAAGTGAACAGATCTAAACCCATGCAATAGTTTTTATGGCCACAATCTCATCCATCTGCTCGACTACTGCTGGACCACACGGGCCATTGATACAACTCTCATCAAAAAGTTTTCTCTCTCTGCCCCATGAATGAATTAATAATAAACCCCCAATAATAAAAAAAGAGACAAGAAAGAAAAGCACTCTATTATATATGTTTCTCCAGTCAAGGAGTAATCAAACAAGGACTAAAAGGAACATCTTGATGAAATAGAGGGTGAGAAAGCGAACTCTCGACCAAGGGGAGAGGTCCCACTTTTAAGAAATAAGAGGCGATAATGAAAGAAAGCTGCTCCAACCACTGATAGATCGGCTGGTGTCGTACAATTCCAATTGTGTACTTCTCACTCCCCCAAATTCTTATATGATAGAGGCGGATCAACTATTACGTATGCAACACTGGGAACCCGCCTTTCGGTCTCAAGTCCAGGAAATATAGGAACGCCCTACTATTTATGAAACGCCCAACCACTTATATATTCCGCCCAAAGGTTATTGCGCCTCATCGATCCCAGTTGGTCGTTGCAATTAGGACCAGGGTTCGGTCATCCCGCCTAGAAGGGAGCATCATCCGTACGAGAGAGTGAGGAGGGGTTCCCATTGATCCTCAAAACCCTCCTTGGACCTTAGGAAATGTCATTTTACCCCACCTTGTCTGTATTAGAGGGTTGGCTTAGAATGAACTGCAATAAGAATAAGAATAAGGGCAACGTGTGTATTCTTACGACGTTAGTAATAGATGATGATAAAAGCACAACTTCAATATTTTTTAGGCACATGCGGTTGCTGGGAGGATCCGGATTTGAGGGCCCCCTTTTTCTTATTATTTAAGGGGAAAAGATGTTTGACCATGCACAGGAAGGAATAGTGAGGTGCCCCTTATCAGGTAGGTATACCTGGGTAACTCGAGTAGCAGATGCAGATGCAAATGGGTGAATTAAGAATCTTATTCAATAGAGTGTAGCCAATCATCCTCTATGATTATTGTTGCCCTCCCCTCAGTCTGAGGGGAGGGCAGTTGTTTTCTCATCCTCCGCCTGCCCGAATCTGCTTATTCGCTTAGACCAGCTTATCTCTCAGTCGTCCGGCCGAGGCAAGGTTTCCTATTTGATTCACGAGGTTTTCGGTTTTTGATTCACACAAGATGAGAGTAGTGAAAAGAACACACATTGGAAGGAGGGAGGTGACTATATGAGGGAATGACTAAGACGTCCGCTAGATGAGTGAGATGCAGCTCACTTACGTATATAATAGTCAGAATTTCATGAATTCTATGGAATGCGAAGTGAACAAATCTAAACCCATGCAATAGTTTTTATGGCCACAATCTCATCCATCTGCTCGAACACCGCTGGACCACACGGGCCATTGATACAACTCTCATCAAAAAGTTTTCTCTCTCTGCCCCATGAATGAATTAATAATAAACCCCCAATAATAAAAAAAAGAGACAAGAAAGAAAAGCACTCTATTATATATGTTTCTCCCGTCAAGGAGTAATCAAACAGGGACTAAAAGGAACATCTTGATGAAATAGAGGGTGAGAAAGCGAACTCTCGACCAAGGGGAGAGGTCCCACTTTTAAGAAATAAGAGGCGATAATGAAAGAAAGCTGCTCCAACCACTGATAGATTGGCTGGTGTCGTACAATTCCAATTGTGTACTTCTCACTCCCCCAAATTCTTATATGATAGAGGCAGATCAACTATTACGTATGCAACACTGGGAACCCGCCTTCCGGTCTCACGTCCAGGAAATATAAGAACGCCCTACTATTTATGAAACGCCCAACCACTTATATATTCCGCCCAAAGGTTATTGCGCCTCATCGATCCCAGTTGGTCGTTGCAATTAGGACCAGGGTTCGGTCATCCCACCTAGAAGGGAGCATCATCCGTACGAGAGAGTGAGGAGGGGTTCCCATTGATCCTCAAAACCCTCCTTGGACCTTAGGAAATGTCATTTTACCCCACCTTGTCCGTATTAGAGGGTTGGCTTAGAATGAACTACAATAAGAATAAGAATAAGGGCAACGCGTGTATTCTTACGACATTAGTAATAGATGATGATAAAAGCACAACTTCAATATTTTTTAGGCACATGCGGTTGCTGGGAGGATCCGGATTTGAGGGCCCCCTTTTTCTTATTATTTAAGGGGAAAAGATGTTTGACCATGCACACGAAGGAATAGTGAGGTGCCCCTTATCAGGTAGGTATACCTGGGTAACTCGAGTAGCAGATGCAGATGCAGATGCAAATGGGCGAATTAAGAATCTTATTCAATAGACTGTAGCCAATCATCCTCTATGATTATTGCTGCTTGCCCCTCAGTCTGAGGTGCCTTAGATCCTATTCCTTATCCTGTAAAGTCTCTTGTGGAGGAGCTGAATATGGCACTAACTGCTGAGTTTCCATTTCCTTAAGTTTCACTTATTGTACTGAGCCCTGCCGAGTATCTGTCTTAGTCTGTTCTGGCTCCTCCTGATCAGGATTCTCTGTGTTACTTCCTTACGGTGCAACCTGAGTTGGCTCAATGGAGAATTCTTCATTTGTTCGCTCTACAACCCGCACTGCAGTATCTGTTTCTGTCATTCCTTCCAAATTGATGGTATATATTGGTCGGGAAGTACAGTGGGTTTTCATGTGCTTGACACAACTGTGTCTTTCTCCTTTCTCACTGTAACAAACAACCTTTACCTGTTCTCGAGGAATATGGGAAGAACTATAACCCAATAAGTAAGGGTCAACAGGTAATACCTTGCTTCCTTCTGGGATGAGTATTCGTGTAAAGATAGGGTATGGGCTTGGTGAAATTGAATGGAATAAGTAATGGAGGGAAAGCAGGTCCGAGGGTGAAAGGTAAAAGTAAGCAATACAGTGGCTGGTCCAACACTCACTATCTAAGGGTCTGGTCCTCAATCAAACACTATGCGTAAGGGTCTGGTCCTCCATCCTACACTAGCATAACGTAAGGGGGTTTTCACCAGAGGTCTGGGGCTTTCTTGGTCCTATGCTCGGGTTTAAGGTAAAAGCGGTAAAAGTGAAAAGGTAAGGGTAGGTGGTTGTTGGTCCTACAATGTCCTAGGGTATTAACGTATATAGAGTACAATAAGTAGCTGCCCCTAAGGAACCGTAATTCAGGCAGTGGGTGACGGAGATTGTGTGAAGGTGTTGTAGCTGGTCCTAAATGTCCTTTCGTATTCACGTATACAAGAAGGTATATGCCCCAAAGTCGTATTCACGTATACAAGAAGTCTATGCCCCATATGCCCCTAAGTAACGTAGGTAATTCAGGCATTGGGTGACGAATAACATAGGAGTGTATCTCCCTCCCCTCCTCTGGCCCTGTAACGAGGTGTTGCTAGCTAACCTAACCTCACCTCACCTAACTAAACAGATTGGGGGAATGCCTTTCTCGTCCCGGTTAAATAACCAAGGGTAAGGTAAACAATAATTGGACGCATGTGGTATGTGACCAACCCCCAAATAAGTAACTAAGGGTAAAAAGAAAGGTTCTACGTGTCCTTCCCTTCTGGGATGAGGATTCGCAGGATAGGTAGGGTAGCTTGGTGAAAGGTGAATTCCATCATTAATGGAGGGACAGCAGTTACGACGGTTCAAATAAAAGGTAAGCAATAAAGTAGGTGTCTGGTCCAACAATAGCTCCAGGGTCTGGTCCTCCATCCAACACCATCAACCAATAGCGTAAGTATAGGTCCAACGGTTGAAAGCAAAAGTAAGCAATACAGTGGCTTACTGACTGATAATGTGGTTGGTGTGCCTTACATACAAGAAAGTGCTGGTTGCTTTTTTATTCATGTGGTCCATGTTTGCTAGCGGGCGATCAATAATAGATAAAGCTGGATCGACGGTAAATGAGAAAGATCGACGAGTCGGGATTCCCATAGTCAAGGTAGGTGGATCGATTCGGGTTGGGTGGAATTAGAAAACCAGTCTTTATTCTTTTCCTTTCCTTTGGGGTTGGAGTCACTTTGCCATATATATATATAATACAAATTTGCTTTTCTTTCTCTGCCGGTTCTTCTTCCTTTGGAAGAGAATTCGGTTCCTCTTCCTCATCCTCACCTGCCTCTTCTTTTTCGCCCTCATAACCCACCCCTCGCTATGGTAAGGTTTATACCTACAACCGAGATATAAATTCCACCTGCTCCTAGGCCCACTGAGCAAGTGTTATGACGGATCAAGTTAGTTATAGACGGCCTTGTAGCCGGTGTAACGGATCAAGCCGTAGATGGCCAAGTGGGAAATTATATATCCTTCCCAATACTTCGGATCGTTAGATTGGTTCGCCTCGGCTGGGGTTTATGACCAATGGGATGGGGTACATCTTTGGGGTAACTAAACCGGAATAAAACCTACAGAGAATAGTTCCGGAAAAGCACTTAACTGATGGATGGCTCCTTCTTTCAGTCTGTACGTCACAGATAGATTCCAAATCCGTAAATGGGCTCAATTAGCTCAGCTCCTTCTTCCTTTCGGTCAGTTCGCTTGCTTCCTTTCTTTTGGTCAAAGCAACTACTCGACAGCAGGAAGTAGTTCTCGCTGAATCCGTTTCTATTCCCTCGAGTTCCTACTTCCAGGTATCGAGATCAGAGGCAGTGGATGGAGCAGGCACTCGAGAGCAGGCAATCGAATAGTCCGTCCGTAGAAAGAAAGACGCTCTTCGTTCTCCCCTTGAGGGGTTGGGGGTGGGAGCCGAAGGAATAGGAAGTGTGTAGAGAGAAAGAATTAGTCGTTCCGTTTTTGGAAGGCAAGGTTAGTAAGGCTGCTCTATTGTTAACTATTTAGCCACCCACCCCAATCCCCGAAGGATGTCTCACCTGAGGTAGGAGGGTGAGGAAGGAATTGGGAATAAGGCTTATTTAGAAAAGGATATAAGAAGTAAGTTTTATATAAGAAGTAAGTTTTAGGCTTTTCCTTCTTGAGTCTTTATTTCCCCGATTCATTCAATTATTCATTCCCACCCTTTGACTTACCGGATGATAAGCGAAAAAGCAGAAGTGAGAGGTAGTCATTGACTCTATACAGTGAGGTATCTCCTTACCATTTCTTTCCTAACTGAATGGGATATCTTGACCATATGTGTCCTTCCCTCCACCTTGAGTATCCTTCCCCCCTAATTCCCCACCAAGAGTCTCCTTCCCCATATCTGATCTCTCCTTCGCCTGCTTCCCTAGATAGTTGCTATAGAACTGTCCCACAGCAGTCATTAGGGTCTATTCCCCGCTTATTTCCTCCATACAGATGCTTTATTTACAGTTGGGATATTGTTCTAAGTAACGAACCCTATTATTTCTCTTAATGCTCTCCTCTATACAGTTAGAGATATGCTTACCATTTTTGTCCTTACTTGTATGGGCTATCTTGACCATATCTGCCCTAACTATAAGGGCTTTACTGCCTGGGTGGGTGAAACTATCTACTGGAGAGGATAGATTTCTTTATAAAGGCATCCATGTTCCTCGGTAGGTGTTGGGCTCGGTTATTCATGCTATGCCTCTTGGCTGGCCAGACCGGCCGGCTATTTATCGCAGCGGGGTTATTGGCCCTATGGCCATTGCAAGCAAATTTAGCGAAGTATTACGGATCAAGCCTTAGCGTCTGCCCAACTGCACTAGTTACTATATCTGTCCAACTACACTAGCCCAACTGCACCGGTTACTCTATCTGCCCAAAAGAGTCTGAATATAACTCTTACTTTGTACTTATCGAGGTTCTGCCCCCATATATAAGTAAGTAAGGAAAGAGGTTCTCAATACTTTCTTACTTATGTATGTAATTACGCTCCGATCTTGAAAGAGATTGATTCTGACCGGAGTACCCTCCCAAGGCCAAGGGGATAAGTAGATCAACCGCCCTGCCTACCCACCCACTAAGTCTCGTCCTGCCTACCTACCTATCCTATATCGAACTGCCTATCCGTAGCGATCTGCCTACCTATCAGTATCGATCCGCCTACCTAAGGAAGGAAGGGGATAGTAGCGACCTGCCTACCTATCAGTATCGATCTGCCTACCTGCCTGTCAGATTCGAGGACCCTAAAGCGGGTATTGACTATTCCATACAAATCCCAAAAGAAAAAGACACTCCAACAGCAACTCTCAGAAGAAAACGATTCAAATTAGTGAATGAATTCCGATTACCAAGGTATTGGGTCGAGTCAATTCAGAAAATGGAATAGATAGGACATATGTAAATAGATAGATAGGAAATATGTAAATGGAATAGATAGATAGGACATATGTAAATAGATACATAGGAGATCTGTATCCCAATCAATTCTGACATCTAGATAACTCTATTTTCTTTTTATTCGTCTTTCCTTGACTGTTACCCTTCATTCCTTCGATCATACCCGATAAGGTTATAAGTGCCTAGCAACAAAGGGTAATGAAAGGCAAGTGTTATCGAGGTGAATGTTGTCTCTCTCGAACGCCCATACAAGATGCTCTATGTGAACTGCCCGTACAATGTGCGTTTGGGGTATGGGTTGGGTAAGTGAGTAAGTGAAGGGTTCATAGATGTCGTACCCTCCTATTCCTGGCCTGGCTGAAGCAAGTGTTGTTGAGTTGGGCAGCACTCCACCATCTCCTAGAGTGGAAGGCAGTAAGGTCTGGTATAACAGGTGGTGGGACTAAAATGAAAGAGAAATAGGGCTCTTCCTTTCCTAGCCAGTGGGTTCAAATTCCTAAATAGTATTTGGCTGACCTAACCGGGTGAAGCTAGTTCGTCCCCCCAGTTCAATAGTGTTGCTACAACAAAGCATTCCTGGCTGAAGCAAGAGGTTGTTGGGGCATCCATCCCATCCAGCATTAGAATTGTGAAAAAGGGAACCCACCTATGAGCTACTCGACCATCTATCCAGCCAGCCATGTCTCTGAAGTTCTGGCAGCTGTTTAGAATCTATCCGAGGCAGTTATTCCAATGATCCCACCCACTTAGTCTTCCTGGCTTCAGCAATTGGTAAGGGCAGCCCTCCCTCCATGGACTAGGGTTATAAGGGAGTAATAAAGTAAGGGTAAGGTTGGATAATCCCGTCCTGTCCTGATAAGAGAAGGGTAATGAGATGGGTTGGTTAATAGCAGTACCGACTAAGCGATTCATTAATCAAGTAGTATAGAGGGCTAACAGGTATAGGTATTCAGGTGGGAGGTTATGTGGAACCAAGGTAGGGACTTCTCCTCATAATGCCTCCCCTACCTACGTATTCCTGGCAGAAGAAATGGTGCCCGGGTTTATAAGGGATAAAGGCACTTCCCCTCCCTCCATATCCTAAGTAGGTTGAAGCATAAGATCTGGTAGAACAAGACCAACCTTTCCCTCTTACTCACTTACCCTACTTTGTGATGCCCAAACCTCGTGCTGAATGAATGCCTTGTGGGGTAGGCACTTTCAACTTGACTACTCTTTATATGCCTACTTGCTTTACTTTATTTCCGGCAGCAGCAACCAACTCAACTCACCACCTGGCGTACGTATTAACTCACCTTTAGAGACTGGCTCCATGACCTTCCTTATCGCATTTTGGTGGGTCACTCGATTAGCTGCTTCCTTCCTTATTACAAGGGGACTTCCTTGCTGGCAACTTCTCTATTATTGTACGGGTTCCGACATTGGTAGGCAAGCACCCGAACTCTCTATAGGGTTCCCTTCCCTCTAGTCAATTGACAATAGTACTTCATGATTCTTGGGCACGCCTTTCCAATAAAAGAAAAGAAAAGGAGGAGAATCACCCTGCCCGAAGGTCTCAATGAGAAGGCTTGGCTAAGAGTATCCTGTTTCTGGTCCGGTAAGAGAGAGCGGTGTAAGTAAGTGAATGACAAGGCTGGTCTTCCCTCCGTAACGGTACTGGCTTATTATTGCTTTCCTACCTAGGTCCCTAATGTCTGATTGCTCGTAGCTCGTGCTTGCTAAAAAGGCTGATAGTTGCCTGTGCTATGCATACCTGGGAAAGAGGGAGGTAGTAAAAAGACAGGTTGGAATTCGTGTGGGTCCATGTGTCTATCCCTACCTAAAGAAAGGGTGTCTAGCCTGTACGATAATGCCAATTAATCAATTTGGGTGATCGCCAGACCATTCATCTTTGTATATGATATTATTGCAGCCCAGCTTGGCTAAGTTGAGCTCGCGACTGAGAAAAGCCAGAGCTTCTAATTAACCATCACTTGTGAAAAGGTGCTGCACAATTGGGCTAACTTGAAGTGAATTGAAAGTGGGCTAAAAAGCGAAAAGGAAGGCGGTTGGATTGCCTTTTAGATTTATATAAGTAGGCAAGCCTTAAAGCAAGCAAATGTTAGTGTAGATTCATAGATAACTACAGAGTATGGATCAAAAGAATTGCAGACGCTATTGCTCTTGTTGATTCAGGCTAGATAGGGAAGACAGCTTGGAAGGGAGCTTCAGTTCAGCTCAGTTCAGGTACCAAGCCAGCTGGCAAGTAAGAAGGGAGTTCGGGTAAGTCGGATGGAAGTCAGATGGTGGCAGGCCCGATGTGCCACGGCTTTATACAGAGAATTATACTTTGAATCCAATCTAATGTGGAAAGGCTGATTCCTTCCTCGACCTCGTCTTTCTTCTCTCTCTCTAGCTAGGAAA
>APFE031426350.1:52415-79842 GCA_000404065.3 Pinus taeda | reverse complement strand
AAGTGAAGGAGGAGCTCATCCGGATCAACGAGGCTGGACTACTACAACAGCGTTGGACTACAGGTAGGATCTTAAACACTTGATTTCTTGTATGATAAATGCATGTTTAGAGAAGGATTGCTCTTAATTGTCTTGTTTGTCACTAGAAAGTCTTAGGCTTCTAGGGAGGTTGGTTTTGTCCGCAAGATTAACTCTTTCCCATGACAGCACATAACCGAATCGCCTGTTATCATATCATCGATATATATACTTCTCCACTTCAATTGTGTATTCCACTATAACTAAGTCTTCCACCTATGATAGTGTATTTGTGATATAACTAAGTTTTCCACCTCTGATAATGTATTTGCAATAGAACTAACTATTATAGATATATTTGGGCAGTGCAACCCCAATCATATATTTCCATAAACCAAGGGCTTCTGAGTCCCTAAAAGTGTTGTTTCATACCCTAAAGGAACAAGGTCAGCTGATTACATTATCTCCTAGAAGTTCTCCATGGAAAACTGCTCAGAACTGGTCAAAAATGGACCATATAGACTATTCAATGCTAACGGTGCAATGCATCTCACTTGCTACATGAAAAAAGTGCGATGCATACTAAAAATACCTTCTGTAGGTTGCGATGGGTGAGAGTAGACAAATGGAAGAGACAGTTTGCAAGGTGGATGATCATCGAACCTTCCAGAAACTTCTCCTGTGACACTTGCCTCTCTGAATTTGCCCAGGGATGAGTAATAGATCATGAATCTCTAAGTGGAACCAAGAACTATCAGATAGAGGACACTAATCAAAATCCCAGAAGCTGACTCACCCGCCTGCAAACATCTATATATGGATCCCTCATCCCAGAGATCCAGAGGCTAGAATTTTGTATCTTGTAAGGAAGTGTTGTTGGTTTCCTCGTGGAACATCATAGTGTTGGGTGATCTAAGCTTTTCATGAGGTGAATAAGGGATTTCATGCTGGGAGGATGACGCTGGGTCAGATCAATGGGTTGTAATCCTTTCTTCTACTCTTTCTATCAATAAATCTATTCAAGTTTTCCTCCACATTCTTGTATGTTTGATGATATATGCATTTGTGTGGTCAATATATATCTGGTCCTATATTGTTTATGATTTTAGATCTATGTACTTTGAAGCTATTATGCTGCTTTGACTTTATAGGTACTCTTTGAAGCAGGTAAGCAAGGAAGGAGTGGCAAAGATCTGTCAGAGGGGAGAAGGAACAAGCAAGGAACCAAGCGAAAGATCGAGGTTGGTATTCTTTTCTCCTCTCCTATCTACTTCTCATAAAAGAAAATGAAAGTAACTTTTGTTTTTTTGTTTCTAAGATAGCTACCCATCTTAGTGGGACTAATAGCTCTACATGGACACTAGATTTCCTGATAAAAATTCTACAATTTTGCGATTGGTTTGGTAATCCCCCTGTCTAGATTTCCAGAGTAGTCTCTTTCATTCATTTTCAGAATCCTTAAAGGAAAAGGTCCATCTGAGCACTTGTCACTTCAGGCTCATTAAAAATCAAAGGCGACTACAGTCATCTTTAGCTTTTTCTCGACTCTTAAAAATTGAAAAAGCAAGTTGTGTCAAAGCGTCATAAAATTTATTTTAATCAGAATAACATCATTCTTCCCTTGTTGGTCTTTAGGTTGAGAAAATGGAGTCCACCAACCAAGGATTTCCCCTTGGGGGAAATCCTCGTCCTTTCTCCTCTTAGGGAGATGTTGGTGCACCTCATATGGCCACATTGTCCCTTCTAGGACTGATAATCGGCTTGCCAATATGGCTCTTCTCGACCTTTGTCATTCAAAACACCATGATTCTTGAATAATCAGGTCAACAACTAGATGATACTAGAATTACCCCCCAACCTTCTGCTTCGTTTATTTCTCCCTCCCCTCCTTCCTCTTCGCTTGGTGAAGCTGGTAAAGCTAAAAATCAAGTAACTGAGAAGAAGAAGAAAGGGAAGGAGAAGAAGAAGAAGGAGCCAAAGGCAAAAAGGGGCAACTGTTTGGTCAATTTAGTGTGATCTAAATTGCTATTTATATTGTCAACCCGGGGTTCGTAAACTGACGAAGTGAGGTGTACTATATGTACTTAGATAACCATTTCCTTAGGCTTTTGTCGTTTTAAGCTTTTTTAGTTTGTTTTTGGATTTTATTCTTTTCTTAATGTGTGGTGATGAAAGTGAAGTGTGAAGTGTGTGGAGTGTAAATGGTGATGATTTCTAAACTTGAAAAAATGCTCAAAAGAAAGCTTTACAATAACTGAAATGAAACCAATTCTTAAGAGAAAACAAAATGCATCAAAAAAGCGAACTAATGACAATGGCCCAGTATCCTTGCTGCTGAAAATGAAAAGAAAGCAAAAACTTGGAAAACAACTCAAACTTAAAACAAAGCAGCTAATTCACACTACTCTAACTTTTCAGATTCTTTGCCCTTCGGCTCAATCTACTTGATGGGAAGTAATCATAAACAAGTTAAGTAATATGATATTTAACTGTTCAATAAAGTAAATTGCATAAAAGAAACTAATCACACTACTTGAATTCTTCAAATCCTTTACCCCTCATCTCAATCTACCTTGGGGAAGTAATCATGATCATATCAAGTAATATGGTAACTAAATGTAAATTGCAGAAAAGAAATTAATCACACTACTTAAATTCTCTTAGTCCTTTACCATTCAACTCAATCTACTTTATGGAAAGAAACCATGAGTAAGTAATATGAAAACTAAATTACACTACAGTTAGTAATATTTTGATTGCTAATATAGTCATTTGACCACAAAAAGAAATCATAAATTGTCAAGCAGTATGATATCTAACTAGCAAAAAAAGAAATAAACAAATAACAACTTGAAAAGGACAATGCTGAATGTAAACTTCAGAAAATAAAGGTTAGCAGAAAGGACAAGATGATCTCATATGCCAAAAGTTATTAAAAAAATGAAAAATTGCCCGGGCTGCCTAAGAGAACCTGCAAAAAGCACTGATCAGTTTACAGCTCTAAGAAAACAAAAGTAAAGATATGAACAACATAAACTTAAAACATATTATGTACAAACTAATGATAAAACAAAAGCATAATGAAACTAAACAAACACTTTGCAAGGCTTCAACGTGCAGGGGCCCTCTGCCACTTCAGCCAATCAAATAATCACATGGCTATCTTCAGAAAAGTCTTCTCATGTATTTAAATCAACAACATATAAAACAGTGGGGTGATAAGATAACCAGCGGCGCGGAAATTACATAAACAATTCAGAGTTTACATGTATCAAAATTCTCTCTATAATGTTCAACAACGCGTTATTTATAATGAAAAATACTAAAACAACTACTGTGCTATTAATTGTGTTGCCATAGGCACGTAGATCTCTTCAGCCGAGATCTAGTGTAACTGTCGTTATGCTTATTAAATCTTCGGAGTGGTTGGCTGTTAGATTCACTGTTCAAGAATGATCTCCAGGTGCGCTTGTGCCTTCGTGAGCTGAGAACTAGGCCACGTATCATTCACGTGCCCAAAATAGTGACGTGCCACCGCTGAACTCTTTGGCTGGCCTTGTCTTTGACTTTGGTTGACCGCGGCCTCTTATGGATGATTTGGCCGATTTGAAGGGACACATTCCATGTCGCCGCCACTTGGAGCTTGCCCATGTAGCTCATTTCTTCAGAGGACAACTGGAGCACAACTTTTAACAAAATAGCTGCAGAATCCTGTGCTGGCTGCGGAAACCTGTCCTGGCTGCGAAAACTGACAAGTTTCCGCAGCTGCATGAACAAAAAAAACTAAACCAAACAACAGTCATAAGTATAGTCAGAAAACCATATAAACAGTCCTTTTTAGACTATAATGCAATGATTTAACAACTGGATGAATGAAGTGAGTGGAGAATGAGGGCTAAGAGAGTGTATAGGAAGGTGCAGGTTTGAGGCTCAACAGTCCCGACCTGGTACAACCATGGTTCTTCCGATTAGTCTTTATGGATCCACTTCGGATCAACCAAAAATGACCAAACTATAGAGAAATTCAATGTAAGCCAATTCACCACAATATAGTAGGTTGGTGAGAGCCCCCGCTATAAGTAAAGACAAATTGCAAGCAACCTCCTTATCCTTTGACAACAGAAAATGACCAAACTATAGAGAAATTCCAGCCAATTCATCACACTAAAGAATTAGAGAAGCTAACCGATTAGCTTAGATTTGATACAATTTCATGGAGCTCAGAGATCCAGACAATTGATGGTCTATATACTCTTTATGTTACCCTTACGCCTTTAGAAACACTTATTCCTCTCAATGTATGGTCATCAATGAAGTAGGGGGTGGAGCCCTACTTCATTGGATGTTAAACTTATTTCTTTTGAAACAATAAAGTTAAAAAATAGAAAAATATGCTTATCTACTCCACTAAACAACAAACTTTATTTGGTAGAAAAAGAAACATTTTGACTAGATTTCACTTTAAATTTTATTAATTCTCAAATCATTACAGTTCAAACCATAAAGTTAAATGTTAAAAACTAAGACACACACACACACACACACACACACACACACACACATATATATGTGTGTGTGTGTGTGTGTTTGTTTGTGTGTGTGTTGTGTGTGTATATATTTATTCATAGGATAAATAGGTTTATAATAATAGATAATAATAATTATTATTATTAATTTTAAAACATTATACTAAATTAATATCAAATTAGTGTATAAAAGTATAAAACTTAATTTAAAAGTTATAACCAAAGAAAATGTGAAAAAAAGGCACAAGTCGAGAAACAAAAAAATAAGTTATTACGTTAACAAATATGAAACTCAAAAATCCAGAAATATAAGTACCAATGTATCAAATTCAGAGCTAAAGAAAGGTGATTACTGCATATTCAAGCTCGAGGAAAGGGAACTTTGAGAAAAGTAGAGGATTTAATGGAAAATGATAAATATCGTAAGTTAATAACAAAATTAAATTTTAAAATTTAAGTACTCATAAATACTAAAAATACATCGAATTTAGAGCTAAAAATTAGAGATTACCCTACATTCAAGGGGAACCTTTGAGAAAAGTGTAGATTTAATGGGAAAATATGAAAACTTTAAATAAATCAAATTTAATACCTACTCTATAAAAAATAATACAAAGTTTCTACGATATAGGTCGAAGATATCGAATATGAAGCATGAATTAGGAAAATAGAGCACATTATTCCACATATAGATCTATTTATTTAAGTGGGATGGGGTCCCCTGGGTCAGTTTTGGGGTTAAAAACCCAAGTTTTGATGTAAATTTTGATAAAAAGATGTAAAGTCTCCGCAATTTGTGGATGCGGAGCGCAAAGGTAATTAGGAGTAAAAGGGGTTTTAGCCGCTTGTCTATGATAAGTTGAGTTGGTCCTTGAGATCGAACCATGGTTCATGGACCATGGGATTGTATGTAAAAAGCTATAAATAGGTGTGTCTTAGAGAGTGTAAGGCATGTCTATGTCTGATGGAGGAAAAAGGGCAAGTAAGCAGTGGGTAGGTAAAGGGAAAAAGGCTCCATAGTTGAGTGAGCAGAGGCCTAGAGTAGAGTCTGCAGCCGAGTGTGCTGAGGCTTAGAGTAGAGTCCACAACTGAGTGCGCAAACCCCTGTAGCTGAGTGCGTAGGGCAGTTTTGAGATTGTAACCTTATATTGAAGATCAATAAAGAAGAACTATTGAAGAATCTCTATGTTTATCTATTTACTTGTGTTCTTTGTGTTTGCAATATATGCTATGATGGAATAATGTGTTTATGATAATTTCAATCTATTGATGTGCGACTCTATGGGATAAGTCTTACTAACTGTATGCAATGCCTGTTAAGTACTTTCGTGAAGATTATAATACTTTCTGCTATGTTTATTAAAGATTTAAGTAGATTTGTGTGAGCTCATATCTATGGGTAGTTTATGGTGAGCGTAAGTAGATGATTCATATGTTAAGGATCTGCAAAGACCTATCCTAAAACTTCATGAAGGTCTAGAGGCTGTTTAAAGGAAGTTGCAGTACTAAGCCCTAGGGGCTTATAGATCTGCGTGAAGGAAAATCTAGGCCAATAAAAGACATCACACTGATCTCTAGAAGCGGAAACTTGGTTCCAACATCCCCCAATACTTCTTTAGGTGAGACTTCAGCCCACGCTATGCAGGTTGATGCTGAAAGGGCCAGTTGTGTAGGTTTTTGTTTGGCTCAATTAACTCTGAACCTCAGTCAGGATCCACTAAGCTAAAAGATGGTTCTATTGTCGGGACCGAGATCTCCTTAAGGAGATGTGTGATGTCGCATCACTGGAATCTGACCAAGAAGAAAATTTATAAGTGGTTGGATAGGAAGATTCATGAATTCACGGTGCAGGAGAACAAGAATTGACACCTGTCAAAGGAGCAATGGTTGGACATATATTTGTATACAAAAATACACAAAATTTTCTTCTGCACCTTCTTGATCAAACTATACAAGTGGATAGCTAAGTTAGCAGATGGCCAAGGAAGGTGGAAGCTTGACGGTCCAATAGTGTGGACTCCGGAGCTAGTGTAAAGGTTGGAATCCTCTGATGATAGGATCACACACGCTGTTGATCATTGGCTTGATCGAATTATAGGAGGATTTGTTACAGAGTTTGTGGTTGATACGTCAGTCATCTACAACAAAGGAGAGCAACTCTTCTTCAAAGGTTTGCGAGGTAAGTATCTGAGATCTATGAATACCTGGATTAATATGTTCTTGTGTGAAAAACGAGTTCTGCCATTGCCCTTATGTTTGAAGCTACGCGAAGTGGAAAACTCTTTAGAAATTGAGAGAAAGCAAGTCCTTAATATAGCCCGTTGATTGAACCTCCTTCGAGATATAATGAGGGAATGTTATAGGCCTCACTACAGAGTGTTGTCCAACTGATAAGACAAGGTTTTCCACGAATACATCTTCCATCCACTCCACCTCCACTTTCACCTCCATAGCATACCCCTTCACCCACACCTATGCCATCACCACTAGCATTCAACATGTCTAACTCAATAAAGCTGCCAATTTTCAAGGGTATAGGGAGCAAAGATATAGATCAGTTATGGCTTGTTATGAATGTTTTGTGGACCGTGTAGTAGATCATGGATGACAACATAAAGAAGGTGCAGTTGGTTACCGCTCTGCTGGATCATGCACTGACGTGGTATATTAAGTATTGTGTTGATCATCCTATAACAACGCCAGCAGAAACTAAGGATGCTTTAGAGTTTAGTAAGCCTAATTCTGACTCACAGTTAGTGGTTGCATTTAAGGAAATCATGATGAGGGTTAATGAGACGCCTTGGGAGTTAGATCAAAGGCTGAAGCGTGTGATCCGCAAAGCTAATATGTAGCTCACAGATGGTCAGTACTGTGAGTGGTTTATAGTCTTGCTTCTACCCCAACTGAGGATTGATTTGTCATGGCAAAAGATAGGGGCTCAGGTAGAATCCTTGGAAATCATGATGAGATTGCATGTGACACCTATTCAAGACGCAACTTTGGGAGTTCAAAAAATTCACTCACCATTACAGAACCTCTACTTGGAATTGCAGATCTTGAAAAAAGAAAAGGAGGCTAGGCCAAAGGTGCACGAGGAATTCTGGTGCCTAAAGTGTAAAAACCAAGGGCATGATAAAGATCACTGCCCTGTCTTCACAACTTATATTACATGAGGGGGACCACTTCCCCTAAGGGCAGAAGCTCTAGTAGGACTAAGTGCGGGGGTTGCGCTATGGTGCACTATTTTTCAGGTGGTTGGAAAACACATAACAGATAATTTTCATTGACTAGAAAGTTTCATTCAAATGTCGCAATAGTTGTTCTGCAATTTCTGCAAATCAGTGGGCCAGGATGAGCGCCACTGTCGTAGCTACGAGTTGATGATGGAAAGAATGCCTACCTAATGAATGCAAGAAGAAACTCAGTCTCCGATCAGAGTGCAGGAGGAGGGTGTGGAGGCTATCGAGAAAGAAGATAGGGCCGAGGAGGAGGAGGACTTGGTAGAGGTTATTTTCTATAACTCCGAGACACAACGACACTACGTGCGGGAGTGTCAGAATCAAACATGCCCATCCTGTCAATACTACAACCAGTTTGACCACACTATAGAAGAATGCCCTATGTTGATAGCTAAGATGTAGGAGAAGAAGGCACAACCTCATCAACCTACACAAAACTTACAAATGATGAGAGCTGAGCCCTATGAGGAATATCCAAATGTGAATATTGTGCTGAGAAGCAGGATAACGATTGGGGATGATAAGGGAAAACAACTTGAAGAGGATGGATGGGTCTGCAAGTCCCCAAAGAAGGAATTCAGGTTCGATATGAAGTGTGCGAAGGAAACCTTTATGGATTCTAAGAAAAGCTTTGCTAAGGCATCCACCTCAGAGAGCCATAACAAAATACCAAAAACTAGCGCTCCTACAGAGGTTGATCCCTCTGTGCATACCACATTCTTGGAGACCTACATGAAGCGGTTGCATGATAGAAAGGCTGTGAAAGGCCTATAGGAATTGATAAACAAGTGTGTGGGGAAATAAAATGCCCTTGACGGATACCGCATAGTAAGAAAAATTGGCAAACATAAGGCAAGAACAAGGCACGAGATGAGGCTCACCACGCAGATAGGAGATTGTGAGATGGACCAGGTCATTCTGGATCTGGGGTCTGACGCAATTTTTTTGCCTAAATAGACATGGGAGAGAATGGGGATACCTGTGCTGCAGTGGTCTCTGATCCAGCTTAGAATGAAAAACCAACAGAAGATTATCCCTATGGGATGCATACATGGAGTAACAGTGGATATAGAAGGTGCGAGTGCGCTAGCTGATTTTGAATTAATAGAGATCATTGATGACAACAATCTATACCCCATGCTCCTTTTGATTGACTGCACCATTGATATGAATGGATTCATCAACTTGAAGAAGAGAACAATGTCATTTGAAAGAAAATCCCTTCTGGTTGTAGTACCGTTGGACCTTGCAGAAGGACCGTGATATACTGAACCGGTCTGTGACTATGAAGAAATCGATGATGACTTAGATTAGATCTACAAAATAATTGCACAAGATCACGACTAGATTAATCCAACAACCAATGGAAGGATTGCATGGGATCGGGAAGGTTCCTGTACCTCGGATTCAGATGAAGAATTGGAGCATTAGCAGAATAGGTTGCATGACATATATACGCTACACTGCAACATAATGACTAAATCACTACGCCGTGTGTCATCAGAGGTAAGTAATTTACCTTATTATAATGGTCTAACTAATGTAGATAAGTTTTTGGATGCCTTTGAATGATAATTCCCTAAGGATCATCGATTCCAAGCATTGGATTTGGTGCTGCATGCTACGCCCGCACAATGGTGGGGTGCGCACAAGGATAGATTTGATGAATGACAAGATTACAGGAGGATGATGAGGTTACGATTTGGTCATCCTAAAATTTCACTAACTGAGAAATATGATGGGAGAAATGATCTGCATGATCATTTAGTGAAGTGGACTAAATCTTATGGAACAAAGCCACAACCGAAGTGGGTGCACCTATTATGTCATACTTTGGATACAATTCTTATGAATTGGTATCTGGAAACGGAGCTCCACCATGGCACCGCAGAGTGGGATACATTAAGGGAAGGATTATTAATGACCTTCCGTTTTGAAGATGGGTTCAAGAGAATTAATGAATCTCTGTAGGAGATTAAGGAAATGATCTTCAGAATTTCGTAGGAATCTTGGGAGTTTGTTCAACCAGATTGGAGTACCTAGCTGCGCCATGCGCTAGAATGCAATAATGTGACCATTGAAGGGGAGGATGAAGATCTAAGAAATATTAATATTCTAGAGGAAAAATTCCATCGCGAGGTCAAACACTCGCAAATAGAAAATCTGGACATCATTGCACCGTTGAAAACCAAGCAAGTGAACATTGGTACTGAAGCAGAGCCAAAATTTTCGAAGATTTGGGATTACTAGGATGATGCCATAGTGGATAAAGTTGTTGAGTTACTTTGCGAGTGCTAGGATCCTTTTCCTACCAATTTTTCAGACTTGAAGGGTATCATAGGCGAGTTAGGTGTGATGAAAATCACTTTGAAACCAGATGTGATGCCTATTAAGTAAAGGTCGTATCACCTTAATCCTAAATACAAGGAAAATGTTTGTTTAGAGTTGGATAAGATGCTAGAAGCAGGAATCATCAAACCTATGGAAGAATTTGATTAGGTGAGCCCGATGGTGGTTCAAGAGAAGAAATAGAAGGGAGAAATACAAATTTGCGTAGATCTAAGAAGCTTAATGATGCCTGCGTCCATGATCCTTTTCCGACACCATTTACTGATGAATTATTGGACAATGTTGGAAGGTAGGAGGCCTACTCATTCACTGATGGATTTTATGGGTACCATTAGATCAATATCGTGCTAGAGGATAGGAGAAAAAAAAACCTTAGCAATAGAATGGGGTTGTTTCCAGTATATTGTAATGTCGTTTGGACGTAAGAATGCGCCTACGATATTCTCTTGCGTAGTTATAGCATCATTTAAGGAGTTCATTCATAAGTTATTGGAGGTGTATTTTGATGACTGTACGATGTTCAGTTTAATGAAGTGCCATGTAGAAAGTCTCCACCTGATGCTGGATACGTGCCGCAGATACTAGATCACACTGAATCTGAAGAAGTGTTTATTCTGTGTCCCCTTTGGGATTTTACTGGGACATGTGGTGTGCAAGCAAGGGTTGATGGTGGAACCTGCCAAGATCATGGTAATAGTGAATTTAGAGGCCCCAAGTAGTGTTAAGAAGTTGCGTGCAACACTCGGACATATAGGATATTACAGGAAGTTCATCAAGGGTTATGCTCAGATTACCGTGCCCATGGAGGAACTACTGAAGAAGGATGCTACATTTTGTTGGGATAAAGAATGTCAACATAGTTTATATGTTTTGAAGGAAAATATGGTCACCAGGCTGATTTTGGTCTTCCCATATTAGAAGAAGGAATTCCACGTACATGTCGATGCCTCTTGCATTGTGTTAGGAGAAGTGCTAACACAAGCTAGTGAAGGAGAGATGGACCACCCTATAGGCTTCACGAGCAGGAAAGTATCAAAGGAATAGAAGAATTACTCAACGATAGAGCACGAAGGGTTGGTCATGGTATATGCACTGCAGAAGTTCAGACACTATCTGTTGGGAAGACACTTCAAGACGTGCACATATCATTCTGCTTTGAAATACCTGGCCAATAAACCTGTGTTGGGGGGAAGGTCTGCCAATGGTTGCTGTTATTCCAGGAGTATGACTTTGAGGTGATTATGAAGATAGGATGGTTGAATGTAGGACCTGACTATCTGTCGTGGATCGAGACAGGGGAAGAACCTACCAATTTGGAGGAAGGGTTTCCCAATACGCAGGTCTTCGCAGTGCGCATAGTAGATAACTACTTTGTAGATATTATTCACTTCTTGACTATAGGAATGGTACCAGAAAGGTATACAGTCAGCAAAAGAAGGAATTAGTGGTGCGTGTAGTAGATTTATCAATGATTGCAGAAAATTTGTATAAATGGGTGTAGAAAATATATTGTGACGATATGTGCAAGATTTTGAGTGAAATAGAATCCTTGCTGAAGCTCATGGAGGGGCTACAGGAGGACATTATGCAACAAAGGCAACAGCTCAGAATATTTTGCACGCAGGGTTATGGTGGCCTATACTGCATAAAGATTCTAAATTGTATTGTAAGGCATGTGATGCATGTCAACGAACAGGAAAACCATCACGAAGGGACGAGTTGCCATTGAATCCTCAAGTATCATTGTAAGCATTTGAAAAATGGGCAATTGATTTCATTGGGCCAATTCAACCCCCAAGGGAGAAAACTAGTGTGTACTACATCATCACCGCGATGGAGTATCTAACCAGATGGGGAAGAAGCACAACTAGTTAAGGATTTTATAGGGGCTACAATAGCAAAGTTTTTGTTTTTTTAACTAGGTTAGGTTTCCTGAAAGTATTGACAAGTGATCGGAGTAAGCACTTCCTAAACGAAACAATCAGCATGTTGACTGAGGAGTTCCATTTCTATCATCAGAAGAGCACCCTGTATCATCCTCGGGCTAATGGAACAGTAGAGGCCTTTAATAAGATTTTGGAGAACATGCTGACAAATATTTGTAACACATAGTGAAATGACTTGGATGTGCACGTACCTGCAGTGTTATGGGCATACAGGACTACTTGTAAAAAGCTGACAAGACAGACACCTTTTAGTTTGGTCTATGGCGTAGAAGTTGTGATGCCTATGGAATATATCGTGCCTAGTCTACACATAGCAGCTTTCATAGGTATGGTAGATCGTAAAACCTTGGAAGAACGACTCGTGCAGCTGATGGAGCTTGAAGAAGACAAATTCTTGGCTAGATTCCATCAGCAAATATAGAAGGAACGTGAAAAATCATGGCACGATCAACACATCAAGTTGTGCACATTCAAGGTAAATGATTTGGTATTGTTATATGATAGCAAGTTCACTAAGTTTTGGGGGAAATTTCAAATGCATTGGCTTAGGCCATATGTTATCAAAGTGATTACATATGGAGGCATAGTTCAGCTTGCAAAACTAAATGAATAACCTTTTCTGGGAAGGGTGAATGGAAGTCGATTGAAGCCATATATAGGGGATCTGGCTCAATGGCTGTATGATAGAAGGACAATCTTAATGCTCCAGGTAGTTGTAAGGGAGAGCAGGACTATAAGCTACACTTCTAGGGTTGGAGGACTACGCGGCATAGAGGCTGCATGGAAAATGATGAAGTTGCAGTATGAGAGGCAGTGTGCAGGAAGCTATGCTTTGGATGGAGGTGTCATGGAGCACAACGGGAAGTGATCGTTGGAGTCACTGTTCATGATTTGACAACTAGAAGACGATTAAGAGGAGTGGGTTGGTGGTATTTAAGGCCAAAAGCTTTGAGTATCTACCACCAAGACAACATTAATGATCCAATTTTTGGGGGGAACGGTTAGATTTGAATTCAAAAACGCCTATAAATTAAGCGTGCCTGTCCAACAGAGAACACTTTGCACTCTTAGAGTTTTTGTGCTGTTTTGTATGTTGCTTATGAACTGTTCGTTCTTTGAGGATTTGATTGTGAGCCCTACATTTTCTAATTTATTAGAGTTGAATAAGAAATTCATCCTTGAAACCATTTAGGACCAAGCCCTACTGAGACCGTGAGAATTGGGGGAGATGTCACGTCTAAAGGAGATGCTCCAGAGGTAGTGAGTATGGAAGCTCCGGCTCCTATGCATATAGCATTGAGGTCTCCTAGGCTGAAGCCTATCCCTATTAGAGAAAGCCAGAAGACGAAGAAGGATAAAAAAAAGAAGCAAGTGTCAGTGTGCGAATTGCCTAGAAAACACTATGAAACCCAAAAATAGAAGAAAGACAAGCAACCCGAGAGGGTTGTTGATTTGGAGGTCGAGGAAGGATAGGGAAACAAGGACATAGACACTGAGGGAGTGGAGACCCTTACCAAGTTTCTTGACTATATCCCTTCGCGCAAGGGGAAGACGAAGGTCAATAAGGACCAAGATTTAGATAAGTTTGTCATTTCTACGCCGCTATTGTCGAAGCAAGTTCCCTTCGAAGGTTTGTGCCTTGCGTAGATCACCCTACTAAAGATGGAGGATTAGGACCTAGAAGATCATGAACAGTTCCCCCACCTAGCGACAACCAATTATATGAAGCAGACTGGAGAATTCAAGATTGTTAAACCTGTTGCCAGTCCCCCACTATCACCGCACCACTATCAACATGACCTGTGTGCGTCAATTTATTACTCTAGTGCACGATGGGTGTTTATGGCTAGGAGGGCCTATACCCATCACTAACATTCTCATCCATGGGATCATGCACCTACCACATGAGGGTTTGCATCCAGCCAAGAATTTTGGCAGGAAGGCAGGAGAAAAGGATTTGGCAGGAAAAATGAAGAAGGAATTTTCCCTCGTGAAAAATCCACGTGGATATTCAATTACTTCTATCAACGACCCCACAGTGTAGATTTCCACACAAATCTTAACATAGAAGTTAATGAGGAAGTGTCGTGCATACGAAGTTCCAGCACCCGTGGTTTCTCTAGCTGCACAATGCGCGAAGGGTGTGCAGTTCAATTGGTCAAGGTACCTGTGCAGTGAATTCCTCGCGAATTTCCGTGAGGTCCAGGATGACACCAAGCCATTCCATTATGCTTGGTTGCTGCTCTCCATCGTGTTGGTCACATGGGAGCTACCAAAGGATAGCTAGTTTCCTCCGTTGAAAGAAGGATTGCCGAAGGCTGCACAACTTTCCTCCCTATGGGCCACAAAGGACCCTGTCCGGATCACAAAAACAAAGATATTTTGGGTTTTGATGGAATCAAGCCTCTGCATGGCCATCAACCAGTGCCCAAGGTTTTCCCTAACCTTGTATGAGCAGTTGTCAGCTTATGTCGCATTCAAGGCTAACTTCCACCGCATTTACAATCATGCCCGAAACAACTCATAGCAGAAATGGTATGATTTACCATATTTGGTCACAGATCATGACATACAAGAGGTAATCAAGTGATGGCCAGCTTAGTGGCATGCCCCCTCAGACTTGGATATCGGAACCAGTAAGGGCGTGGGAATCTTGACAGGAAAGAAAAGGAAGGATGCAGTCAAGCAAGTGCCACAAAATTTGGTTGCACAACAGAAAAAGGAATCCATAGAAAAGGCTAAGATGGAGAAGGAGCACGCTGCTAAGGAGTAGGCTGAACAAGACCAGTGTGAATCATTGAGAAGCAGTAAATCCCCTTTGCCCATGACTGAGGAGGAAGAACAATCTGAACAGGGTGGCAGAGGATATGAGGGGTAGAGCACCCTGTTTTATCTTAAGAAGCACGGACAGGAGCAATGGGTAGGTCCTCACAAAAAGGAAAAATCAGACAAGGCACAGAGTGATGCCATGGTATTAACGGAGGGCGATCTCGATGAGATCGGTGGCGAAAAAATACGAGATACTACCACTAAAGTGTTGCAACAGTTTGAGAAACAATATATGCAAACGTTGGGAAGCCTCCAAAAGGATTTGTGTGAATTGCAAATCTAAGCTTGTAGGATACAAATGGGTGTGGGTCAAGCGAGAGCATCACAAGTGAGCTTAGAACTCAGGACAAGTCAGGCTGCGGAATGGGTAAGGACCCTGGACCTTCACACTGTTGCTTTAATGGAAGGGTCCCTACGTGCAGAGATGGTCGATGACCACATCATCTTAAGTACCCTTAAGAACATCGGGCTGAACATTGTAACACTCTCCAATAAACTTATTCATGCGCTACAGGCTGGGATAATGAAAGAATTGAGAGATCGGCAGTAGCACGCTCTCAATTTGATTAGTGAATACATGGTTAACAACGAGTAGATGTTTTCCAAGAAAGCACAAACATTAAAGGAAAAATAAATAATGCAGGCACAGTGTTCCAGGTTGGATACCATGGTAGCAGAGGCATGCAGAACAATGTTGGAGCTTCACATACCAAAGTATGCATAGCCAGAAGTTATCTATAGGATTTCGCAAGGAAAAGATGGAAGTTGGATGCATTCAACTTGAACTCAATGTGAAAATCATGGAACTGCGGCTCAAATTACAGCCTACAAATTTTCTTGAGGACAAGGAGCAGTGCGAATCCACTGTAAAAGAAGGACTTGCCACTTTGGATGCTACAGTCTCTCACTGCTCAACCTTATTTGAGCAGGAAATGGAATTGGTGATGACTTTAGAGGAAGACCCAAACCTATAGATTCTGAACTTAAATGTTCACAAGCTACAGAAGCAATATGATGAGGTCAGGGTGATGGTGCGCTCAATTGCTTCAGTGCAGTGCCTCACAAAGTTGCAAGAGGGGAAGAAACTCCTCCCATGGGTAGAAGCAACTAAGAAGAAGGAGGTCGTGCTTAAGGCCAGGTTGGGGCCTTGGTTAGAAGAAGCCTACCAAGTCACAACCAACATTTAAGAGAAGCTGATGGGCTTGCAACAAACACATCAAATGATGAAGCTAGCCACGGAAGGACCATCTACAAAGTAGCTTGTAGAAGAGGTCAAGCAGGCAACTACATAGAGTGTTGTCGAGGTTGCAGTCTTGCAGGTGGAGTTGGCGGATCTTCGCATCAAGATTGCAACACCAGCTGAGTGACTTGAGGGTGAGTCATGACCTTTGTGTTGGGGGCCTATTCGGATGGGGTCCCCTGGGTTAGCTTTGGGGTTAAAAACCCAAGCTTTGATGTAAATTTTGGTAAAAATATGTAAAGTCTCCTATATTTGTGGATGCAGAGCACGAAGGTAATTAGGAGTAAAAGGGGTTTTAGCCCCTTGTCTATGTAAAGTTGAGTTAGTTTTGAGATCCACCCATGCTCAGCAAACCATGGGATTGTATGTAAAAATCTATAAATAGGTGTGTCTTAGAGAGTCTAAGGTGTGTCTATGTCTGAGGGATGAAAAAGGGAAAGTAAGCAATGGGTATATAGAAGGAAAAAGGCTCTGCATCTGAGTGCGCAGAGTCCTAGAGTAGAGTCTGCAACTAAGTGCACGGAACCCTGTAGTTGAGTGCATAGGGCAGTTTTGAGTCTGTAACCTCATATTGAAGATCAATAAAGAAGAACTGTTGAAAAATATTTGTGTTTATCTATGATGGAATAATTCCTTTATGAAATAATGATCTATTGATGCGACACTATATGGGATAAGTCTTACTAACTGTATGCAATGCATGTTAAGTACTTTCACGAAGATTATAATACTTTTTGCTATGTTTATTAAAGACTTAAGTAGATTTGTTCGAGCTTAGATCTAGGGTTAGTTTATGGTGTGCGTAAGTAGATGATTCATCTGTTAAGGTTCCACAAAGACCTATCGTAGACCTTTGTGAAGGTCTAGAGGCATTTAAAGGAAGTTGCAGTACCAAGCCCTAGGGTCTTATAGATCTGTGTGAAGGCAGATCTAGGTCAATAAAAGACATCACACTGATCTCTGGATGCAGAAACTTGGTTCCATCATCCCCCATACTGCTTCAGGTGAGACTTCAGCCCACACTACACGGGTTGATACGGAAAGGGCCAATAGTGTAGTGTTTTGTTTGGCACAATTAACTCCAAACCTAGGTCAGGACCCATTAAGCCAACACATATTCAAGCTCAAGGAAAGGGAGCTTTGAGAAAAGTAGAGAATTTAATGGAAAATGATAAATATTGTAAGCTAATAACAACATTAAATACTAAAATTTAAGTACTTAGAAATACTAAAAATACATCGAATTTAGAGCTAAAAATTAGAGATTTCCCTACATTCAAGGGGAACCTTTGAGAAAAGTGTAGATTTAATTGCAAAATGTGAAAACTTTAAATAAATCAAATTTAGTACCTACACTATAAAAAACAATACAAAGTTTCTAAGATACAATTCGAAGATATCAAATATGAAGCATGAATTAGGAATAAAGAGCACATTATTCCGCATATAGATATATTTTTTTAAGTGGCGTAAGTGGAGGATATAATCATACAAAGTATGGTACACTACATTAACCCATGGTACAGTGTAATAACAACTCCAGCTAAATAAGTACAATTGGCAAATATACAATTTTTAAAGATTTTTTATATTTTAATATATTTTTCATCTCTCACAACTCAATTTAAAAGCCCATAAAATTAGTCATTCATTGTAGATGAGCCAATTGGAAAAAAGCAATTTATATTTTAAGAAATTGAAAAAATATTCAAATTAATAATTATTTTTTCCAAAAATTTTATAAAATTTGCTCAAAAGTTTTAGAACTAATTAAAAGACATAAGTTTTTTTTGACCAAACCAAAAACTATATAACCTACCTTTGACAACTATAATAAAGTTAATACTAATGTGGATACGTACGATGTCATTAATTACGATCTATCAACAAATTTTGAGCTTAAATCCCTAATCAAACATTTAAGCAGCTTGATCATAGAATAGTTAGTTTCAACACCATGGATAGTATTGAAAGCTGATGAAAACTAATCTCATTCCTTCTCTTAGACATATGAGATCAATTTGTACTAATGTCATTACATTCATAAAATACTTTTAAATATTTTAAAAAAAATTATAATACATTACATTATAAAATTTTCTGGATTGATGGTCAAACTCCCCATTATTATGTAGTTACGTTTGTTAGATATTAATATGTAAGTATTTAAAAATATTTTTCTTAACAGTTTCATAAGTATATGATATAATGTAAAGTTTATAAATTGGGAACAAAATATATGTGTGTGTGTGCGTGTGCATGTGTGTGTGCGTGTGCGTGTGCGTGTGTGTGTGCGTGTGCGTGTGCGTGTGCGTGTGCGTGTGCGTGTGCGTGTGCGTGTGCATGTGCGTGTGTGTGTGTGTGTGTGTGTGTGGGGTGAGAAGACAATGTTCACCCCAGCCAATAGGATGGATTCATTTTCGTCTTCCTTCCTACAATTGTAAATTGAAATGTGATTGTTGGGTCTCAGTTTTGTCTTATTTTTATTTATTTCTCTCATGCTATCGATTGGCTAAATGGTTATTTTCGAAGAGTATTTGTTACTTCCTTGTTTTAACAGGACTAAAATAGCATTAATGATAGTTTAATTAAATTTTGTATGTTGCAGGATTAAAACCGGTTTGATTATACTTTGGGACTTGCCTGCACCAATGCATTTACATTCATGCACTAGTTATAGTGGCTTCCTGCACTATGCTGAACTCAAACCTAGTCTTATTCTTTGTTCATGAAGGAAATGGTATTTTTTTAGCAGTATGCAAACCCTTACACTAATGTCATCGTGTTTGAAGTTGTGTCTGTACTCGAACCCTCCATTCATGGGGATCGAATTGTATCAATTGTTGACTTATATGATTTTGTTCCTTGGCTTGCTATGGCGCATATGGTATCAAAACATTTATTCCCTCCATAAGAATAGTGTGTGCTTCTCTATCACAATCCCTAATGAACCATCCCAGTTGTTGGCCATTCAACAAGACAGTGAGTTCAGAGGTTTGGCTTGCCATTGACAAGTATTTTGAGATTATCAAGAAGCCCATGGATTTGGAAAAATGCGGAATGGTCTCATCAAAATTAGTTGTGATCCTCTGCATTATGTGTTCTATTCATTTTGATGAGCTTTGATCGATCAAGATGGGGGAATCTGAGGAGAGTTTGGGCACAGGTTTGAATCTCAAGTCAGCTATTGTGTTGGAGCAGGAAAAGAAACACCTTGCTATAGATGTTGCCCAAGACCTCAAAAAGAAGATCAACCTTGTCTATCAGCTCAACATTTCACCCAAGAAAATTGGAATAGATGAGGAGGTGTTCATTGTGGACCTCAAGGATTTCTCTTCACCGGAAGGATGTGGAGAACGCCTGAAGCAAATGACCATAGTCACACAACAACAATAAAAAAACGTCAAGATAGGGAACTACAACTGTCCCAAGATGGTTTTTCATGAAAATAGAATCTTGCTACAGAGAGGAATATTATGGGTGAAGTGTCTAAGAACATATAAACCTCGAACAAGCAGCCACACTGATGATGTGGTGGCTCAGATGCTTCAAACAGCCACCTCCATTGAAAAGTGTCGCACTGATATTAGCATCACCATCCTCAAGTGTATTCGTGGGGATTGGGCTATGGTAGTTGCTAAGAGCAAGGCCACAAAAGATGTCAATCCATGGTTAAATATTCCAGAGGTTGTAACACTCACCAAGGGTCTATCTTCAATTATTCAAATGGTGGACATTGGCTGGTTTGAATTGGCGTGGTTGCTTCTCGAGCTACACAAGATAAAAACCTTGAAGGTTTTCCTGCCCTTGAAAACCCTTCTAAAGAAGCTTTCAGGGAGAAATCGAAGGTTTCTATTGTGATTGGAATCAACATAGCTTTCAGTAGCAGAAAATGACATGACTTTTTACGACAAACCTGGATGCCATGAGGGATGAGACTCAGTCATCCTGATAAGGAAGAGGGAATTGTAAGTATATTTGTCATTGGGTGCAGTGCTACACCTGGTGGAATCTTGGATCGTAGGAATGACTACAGGTTATGCCAAGTTGTGATGAGACAGTGTTGTTCCCATCCTACGTGGAGTCCGTAAATAACACCGTTCTAGGAAAAGAGGAACGATTTGCCAGGATCATCCCTATTTTGACATTCATTTGCAAACCAATTTTATTCACAACAAATTGTTATGATCGATGATCTTCCTATTGTTTTTTTTTAATAGGCTAATTAAAAGTCGATATTGTAATATGATGCATATATAATAAATTTCCTGGAGTGGAAAGGAGTTAGTTTTTAGTCAGGAATCGATCAAGAGAGCTTGAGAGATAGGCATAGGGACTAAAGGAATCATAGAAGGGAGGAGAAGTTGTCCCGATGTAGCAACATGCGGATTCTAGTTGTGG
Organism: Pinus taeda; assembly: GCA_000404065.3. Lineage (NCBI taxonomy): Eukaryota > Viridiplantae > Streptophyta > Pinopsida > Pinales > Pinaceae > Pinus > Pinus taeda. The sequence goes on along the minus strand of APFE031426350.1, from coordinate 59,294 downwards.
ATCACTTCTCCTATTTTTTGGAGTTAAGCTGATGTCTTCTTGATATAAAAGGTTGTGGTTTTTTAGGAATTAATTGAAGAAATTTTTATCCATGCTTCGTCTATTCAGTTATTGCATCTAATGATTCTAATTATTGTGTGAATCAGGTTAAGCAAGGATGTGATCTAGCTGGGTTAGCCGCTAGACCAGCTTGACACCACTCTACAGTTCTTAAACTAATTAGCATTTAGATTATTATTTACTGTGTAAGACTTTCAATCTCTTTTCCTTCTTCAAATCAATGTTATTTAATTTATTGTAACGTTTTCCTTTCAACTCCAAATTTCATTGATTTGTTGCATTAAGAAATTATTCCCGTACTTGAGATTTGTGCTTACACTTGGGATATTTCTTCATATCAAATTGTCTCTCGAGTTGTTCTTATTTACAAGATTCGTTTATGCATTGATGAGTTGTCATTAATCTATATTCCAGAACATGAAAATGATGTGAGTGATTATGCTTTTGAGGTACTAACATATTCATTTAAACTATGCTTACAAAAGCCATATATTACTTGTATGTCGCAGAACCAATATTAATGAAAGAAAATTGCGTCATGTTGAAAACAATAATATTTACTGTCCATTAAACTTCTGGACAATTATCCATGATTTATTTTCAAGGACAGGGAAGGTTAGATCCATATTAATTTGATTTCCTTCATAAGTGTATTTACACAAATTTCCTTTATTAACTTTACATAGAACTAGTACAGGCAGAATTAGTGCGGGTAGAATTAGTGCAAGGAAAATGGTTTTGAATTTCTTTTGAATTTATTCCATCATTTACAGTCTTTTTGTTATTATTTTGGCACTGCTTTATTTCTAGTTCTGATTTCCCTGCTGGTTGCTCGTAATTAGAGTTTCCTTTCACATTGTTAATTTCCTTTTATTTCCCACATGATTTAATTGTTTGGATTTGTGTTTTCTTGAATTCTATTTTAGTGCAGGATTTCATTTATTGATGAGATTAATACGCAAGATATACTAACATTTATTTTGTTAGTTACCAGGGGCTTTCTCTGGCATTTCCAATGCTGGGTCTCGAAGTTCAAGAACTTTCCAGATTGACAAATTAAATGTTAGTACATTTATAGACCCTATACTGCACCCAACATTTTGGCATCATTGTCGGGGAGGTGCTCAGGGGATTGACCTTGGTGATCTACCACATTTGTTTTTTCCTTCACCTAGTTTCTCTTGCAATTTTATGTTCTTTGAATTTATTTCTTTCTTGCATTGTTGCTTTAAGGTTTCTCATTTTCTATGATGTTGTAATAACTCCCCCCCACACTAATATATTTATATATTATATTATATATATATATATTATATTATATATAGAGATATGAGAGAGAGAGAGAGAGAGAGAGAGAGAGATAGATATATATACACACACACACACCATTCATGTGCTAACGAATGTACTAGTTGGCTTGTTAAAACAGGGAAATGGTATTTTGAGGAATCATCTAATGAGGAATTTTTATGCTGCTATAGAGACATACGATTCATCTGATGAAGAATTAACAATTGAGAAATTTAATATTTGATTAAACATAAAATTGATATTATTAAATCTTTGATTTCAAAAATGGATGATTTGCAAGAAGAGTGGGAGCAGGATGAAAACCCACCACTTATCTTTTGCACCATCTGTAAAAAGAAACACCTCCTTGGAAAGTGTCCACTTAGTAGCCTGAAAAATTGAAAAATTTGTGAAGAGGATCATCTAATGGAACATTTCCTATCACTACCAAGATTACTGCGGATACTTAGGAAATAAAGTAAGGAATCAAATTGACTACCAAGTATAACTCAAAACCCATCACCATTTGATACTTGGAATAATGTTTATTATCCTGAGCAGGTTCCTCAACATGTTTATAATCCTGCAGTTTCATGGAAAACTTTTAATCCTCCTCCAATCAAATATCCTACTTCATGGTCACAGTGGCCCTCTCCTTGGCGCATCCTCGAGCCAGATATCACCATGGCCTCAAATTAGGGAAATTTCCCATGCAAATTCAATCATATGAGCACCAACAACAGCTACAATTTCTTACGAATGCACCATTAAGCTATCCTCCTCCATGGTCCCAACCGCATGTGCAACCTTACCCTAGCCTCAATCCATACCCTACCCTTTATCCTAATCCTTACCCTACTCCTTATCTTTACCCATACCCTAGCTCTCATTCATCCCCTAATCCATACCCTAGTCCTATTCAATACTCTAGACCTAACCCTAATCCATACCACAACCGTAATCTATACCCTAGTCCTAACCCTAACCGTAGTCCATACCCTAATCCATACCCTAGTTCAAAACCTAACTCCAATCAAAACCAAAACCCTATCCCAAAGCATATCCTAAACCCTAATCTAAACCATCAGGTTGCACAACAGTTTCAAACACCTATTCTTCCCATTAAATAAAATGCTACATCTTCCATGTTTGGGAAGGGAATGAATTTGGAAACTTCCCCCATTACCATAGAATATTCACCCCAGGAAGTTATCATTCAAAGACCACTAGAGGAGCAATATTTCATTGGAAATTGTTCTGAAAAGTTTGTTGAAACTCAAAACTCTAGAATCTCCCTCAACCATTCTTATCGATTTGAAAATCATATACTTGAGCCTAAACTTGAGGGATTTGTCTTTTGTCTTTCACCAGATTCTTTGTGCCTCCAGGAGAGTGACTATCAAACTGTGGAATACTTGCATCAGTTGGAGAATCATACGTATGTGGATTCCATTGAATCCAGGTTTCGAGCAGTCATCTAGCCACCTTATTTCCTCATCATTCGGAAACTCATAGTACCATGTCAATTGAATAAATTGGTTTCTCACACTTTGGTATGTCTTGAAGTCTATTCTTTAAAACCAGGTGTGAGTATAATCAACATTTTGTTACGCATATGGCTTCATTGGAAGTATGCCTTCACTTAAAGGTAATATTTCTTTCTTTAAGAATAGGGTAGAATAATATGAGAATAATGGATAAAGATGCATAACAACACTCTTGAATTTGTGATTTCCTAAAAGCACAACTTTTGGAAATTTCTATTATCATGTACTCTCATGGTAAGACTTGTCAAAAGAAATTTACACTTAATACCTCATATTTTAAAGTGAATTTGATTATTGATCAATATGTCATTGAAGTATTGTTATAAGTTACATGTAGTACTTTTTCATATTCTAACAAACTATCATCCAGAAAATATTTTCAAGTTCCTCTTCAAAGGGACCGATGAAAAACCTCCTAGGTGGACGACGCCTACAAAACTCTAATAAGATTTTAGAAAGAACCCTGACATGATCAACTCAAGGAATATTTTTGGTCATTATCCAAGATGTTTTTTTAAATAAGTTCTTAGGGTAGCATGACCAACCAGTAAAGAATAGTAATTAAAAACTTTTCACGCCATCCTACACTCTTAAGGAGTAGATTTGCTTCCCCACCTATTAAGTAACCCATATGAGGTTAATCATAATCAGAGTTTTTTCTAAAAACATAAACTAATTAATTGAGGGATAGGAGGTCTCATTGCGAGCCGACCTAGTATGATCATGGGTCTTAAGGAGAATGACATTACCACACTGGTCACCAAGTCAAGGTAATGGCTTTCAGTGGAAAAACTAGAAGAGGAGAGGTCCCATCACAAGCCCACTTGTTCATTCTTGTTAGTTCTCGTGAATGGCACTATCAATAGTTGGTTACCAAACCAAGACAATGGCGTTCATTTAACTTCTAAAAAGGGAAAAAGTAAAATCTTCTTAAACGACTCTAAATCTATATCTAATAGGTGGGACAAAATCATTTCATAAGGTAAAAGGGTACCCCTGTCAAGGCTATAGACGCCTGCTCGCAGCAAGACCATGCCTGTGGTATTAAAGTTAACTCTACACTATAATTTACTTGGTTGTTTTTGCTTTCCTTGAACTCATTATCAATCTCTTTGAGAATGGATTTAAAATCCTTCTATTGTTATACCTTGGAGTTCTATCTTTTTGGAATGATTTCTATGGATGTGGGACCCTTAATGCAGGTAATTCACTGTGCCCAGATAAGAGGAGCTTCAACTATACATGGATAATGGTAAAATGGTAATTGTGGGAAGGTATTACTATGTATACTTTTAACACCATGGCTTTTAAATCATGTCACTCATATTTACAATGACGATTTTAAAGTGTAACTTCTGATAAAGGGTGCCTCTGAGATATTCTTTTGGAAATTTTAAAAGTTGGCTATTTTATTCAAGTAATAACACCATCCGTGCAATTTAGTTTTTATGGCAGTTTTCGTTTTAGGTTTTCTTGAAATCAGTGTAAGCAAATAGAGAGTCCAACAGACACTTTGTTTTAGAGCAAGCTTTATCTAGCGTGGGAAATGTGATCATGAAAAATTTCAGGAACATCATTTTGATTGCCTATAAATGTTTCTAATTTTTTTTTTTTGCGAGGAAGTAACACTACCAATTTCCTCGCATGAGGACATGCAAGATGGTCAACATGGGGGGATGTTGGGTCTCAGTTTTGTCTTATTTTTATTTATTTCTCTCATGCTGGTGATTGGCTAAATGATTATTTTCGAAGAGTATTTGTTACTTCTTTGTTTTAACAAGATTAGAATAGCATTAATGAGAGTTTAATTAAAGTTTGTATGTTCCAAGATTAAAACCAATTTGATTATACTTTGGGACTTGCCTGCACCATTGCATTTACATTTCTGCACCAATTAGGATTCCTCTACTAGTTACAGTGGCTTCCTGCATTATTCTGAATTCAAACCTGGTCTTATGCTCTATTCATGAAGGCAGTGGTATTTTGTTAGCAGCATGCAAACTCTTACACTAATGACATCATGCTTGAATTTGTGCCTGTACTCAAACCCTCCATTCGTGGGGATCGAATTGTATCAGTTATTGACTTATATGATTTTGTTGCTTGGCTTGCTATGGAGCATATCGTATCAAAACATTTATTCCCTCCATAAGAATAATGTGCACTTTTCTATCACAATCCCTAATGAACCATCCTAGTAGTTGGCCTTTCAACAAGCCAGTGAGTTCAGTGGTTTGGCTTGGCATTGACAAGAATGTTGAGATTATCAAGAAGCCCATGGATTTGGAAAAATGTGGAATGGTCTCATCAAAATGAGTTGTGATCCTCTGGTTTTTGTTTTCTCTGCAGTTTGTTGAGCTTTGATCGGTCGAGATGGGGGAATCTGAGGAGAGATTGGGTGCATGTTTGAATCTCAAGTCAGGTATTGTGTTGGAGCAGGCAAAGAAACACCTTGCCAGAGATGCTACCCAAGACCTCAAAAAGAAGATCGGCCTTGTCTATCAGCTCAACATTTCACCCAAGAAAATTGGAATAAATGAGGAGGTGTTCATTGTGGACCTCAAGGATTTCTCTTCACTAGCAAGATGTGGAGAATGCCTAAAGCAAATGACCATAGTCACACAACAAAAATAGATCAGGAACTACAATTGTCCTAAGATGGTTGTGAACGAAAACAGAAGCTTGCTATAGAGAGGGATATTATGAGTGAAGTGTCTAAGACACATATAAACCTCGAACAAGCAGCCACACTGATGATGTGGTGGCTTATATGCTTCAAGAAGCTGCCTCCATTGAAAACCATTGCACCAATATTAGCATCACCATCCTCAGGTGTATTTGTGGGGATTGGGCTACGACAGTTGCTGAGAGCAAGGCCACAGAAGATGCCAATCCATGGTTAAATCTTCCAGAGGTTGCAATATTCACCAAGGGCCTATCTTTGGTTATTCAAATGGTGGACGCTAGCTAGTTTGAATTGCCGTGGTTGCTTCTCGAGCTACATAAGATAAAAACCTTGAAGGTTTTCCTACTCTTGAAAACCCTTTTGAAGAAGCTTCTAGTGAGAAACCAAAGGGTTTTGTCGTGATTGGAATCAACATAGCTTTCAGTAGCAGAAATTGACAAGACTTTGTATGAGAAACTTGGATGCCACGAGGGACGAGAATCAGTTAGCTTGAGCAGGAAAAGGGAATTTTAATTAGATTTGTCATTGGGCATAGTGTTACACCTAGTGGAATCATGGATCGCAGGAATGACTATAGGTTATGCGAAGTTGTGATGAGACAGCATTACGCCCATCCTACGTGGAGTCCAGCAATAGCACCATTCCAGGAAAAGAGGAACGATTCGCCATAATCATCCCTATTTCGACATTTAGTTGCAACCAACTTTATTCATGGAAAATTGTTATGATTGATGATCTACCTCTTGTATTTTTTTAATTGGCTAATTGAAAGTCCAGATTATAATATGATGCATATATAATAGATTGCCTGGAGCGACAAGGAGTTAGTTTTTAGTCAGGAATCAATCTAGAGAGCTTGAGAGATAGGCACAGGGACTAAAGGGAGTGTAGAAGGGAGGAGAAGCTTTCTTGATGTAGCAACACATGGATTGAAGTTGTCAAGTGATTCTCCTATTTGCTGGAGTTAAGCTAATGTCTGCTTGATGTAAACTGTGTTTTTTTAGGAATTAATTGAAGCAATTTTTATCCATGCTTTGTCTATTAATTTATTTCATCTAATTATTCTGATTACTGTGTGAACCAGGTAAGTGAGGGTGTGAGCTGGCTAGGTTGGCCGCCAAACCAGATCGACACTGCTCTACAGTTCCTAAACTAATTAGCATTTAGATTATTATTTACTATGTAACACTTTTAGTCTTTTTACCTTCTTCAAGTCAATGTTATTTAATTTGCTGTAACATTTTCCTTTCAGCTCCAAATTTCATTGATTTGCTGCATTAAGAAATTATTCCTATA
>APFE031426350.1:0-13321 GCA_000404065.3 Pinus taeda | reverse complement strand
TTCTCCTCTTGGGGAGATGTTGGTGCACCCCATATGGCCACATTGTCACTTCCAGGGTTGATGATTGGTTTGCCTGTATGGCTCTTCTCTACCTCTGTTATTCAGAATACCGTAATTCCTGAGCAGTCAAGTCAGCAACTAGATGATACTAGAGTTACCCCTACTTCGTTTGTTTCTCCCACCCCTCCTTCCTTTTCGCTTGATGAAGCTGGTAAAGCTAAAGATCAAGTAACTGAGAAGAAGAAGAAGCGAAAAGAGAAAAAAGAAAAGAAGAAGAAAGAACCAAAAGTGAAAGGGGGCAACCATGCATCGTCTAGCGAAAATCCTCACACCACACCGTCTAAACCTAAATCTCCATGTTTCATTTGAAAAGGAGACCACTATCATCGAGAATTTCCTTGCATCCCTCATATCTTAAGGGACTGGTCTCCTCGTTTGCACAATCTGGTGTCGTCAACCTCTGATGATCATGTTGAAAGTAAACCATCAACCAGTGAAAGTGAAGTATTTGGATAGAAAAGGAATCGCAAATTTCCTTGTAAATTGTGTGAAGGCGATCACGCCGTCCACCATTGTCCCTTCCTAGATGAAGATAAAAGAGTTTTGGATGACCATCCTGCTTCACTGCTATGGCTCCCTCCTGGATATAAGAAACTCTTGCCGAGTCCACCATTGGTTGAAAATCCAGCTGGCATGCCATTGTGGCCAGCTGAAACGTCTATCATTGAAAATGAACCCTCTGAATCCATACCATATGAAAGTCAAAAGGTCGAGGCGGCAGTTGACCTGGTCTTGCCTTTAGAAGGTTCATCTTCAAATGATACCGTCACTGAAGAGAAAGAGAATGACACTGTTCAAATTCTTTTTGTAAACACAGAATCCGATGAACTTGGGGGCAGTCTACCCATTCCTTTACCGTAGGAAGGAAGTTCATCAGAGTCGTATCCGGCCGTCTATTAAATCCCACCTCCAAGCAACCTAGTCGTTTCCTTCGACTGGAATCAACTAGGCAAACCCCATGTACCAGCTAGTGTACCATTCTGAATCATTGTACAAGCTTACAGAATGGTCATGACTGGTACCAACATATATGAAGGGGCTTCTGTGAGTATCCTTTCCTCAACTACTTGGAAAGCGCTTGGTTCGCCATCGCTTTTGCCTGGAATGAGAAATCTAACAGGCTTTGACAAAGGAACCAGTCGACCGTTAGGGATCCTTCCCAATGTGCCCATTACTTTGAGAAGAAAAACCATTCACATGATCGTGATGGTAGTCCAAGGACCCTTGGATTATAATCTACTCCTTGGGTGTGACTATATTTATTGCATGGGAGCCGTCGTCTCCTCACTCTTTAGAGTAATGTGTTTTCCACATGAAGGTGGAGTAGTCAAGCTCGTAGACCAGTTGTCATTCCCCGGTTCACACATAGAAAATAGTCAAATGCCATCCCTAAATGGTCTTTTCATGCAAGGAATGTCTCATCAATCTCCAGTCCGTCCACCTGATGAGCGCGAGTGATTCGGGAGGATATGGTTGAAACCCAAGGGGCATGCACCCTAGTCTGTTTCGGCAGGAAAACCTTGGGTATAGAGTAGGTTTCCGCGGAAGATATATGACTAGTCTGACACACCCATCCATTTCGGAAAATGGGATTAGACTTGAATAAGATTCCCTCGTCAAATTTATGTGAGTGGAGGCGACTGCACCACTCACCTTTGTCTATTTCGGTAGACATCGCCAAGGAAGCATTTTGTCTGCGACGCGGATGGAGAGCTTTCATATTGTAACCTGGGAATTTTTTCGCTATACCTGGCGGCATGGAAACCTTTTTGCATGCAAGCGAAGAGCGACCATTTATTTTTTTAATTTGTAGTTCCTCTAACCCTTTAGACTCGTAGGATTGGTCGTTTCCTAGCTTGCGTAAAGAAAGGATCCGTGGCAAAGCTTTAAAAGGTGCAAGCCCCATAAAAAATGGCATCTTAGATGAGATATCCTTATTATATGACCAGGATGAGCAATTTTAACATAGAATTCCAGCTCGTTAAAAAATAAACATAAGCAATGAGCAAATGTTTCCCCCAGAGTTTAAGCTCATTAAAAAATGAACCAATTTTTCGGTAAATAACCATTTTGAATGCATTATCATCAGCTTTTGAGCCTTGGTCGTGTTCTCATCATCACCTCCACTCTGTTTTAGCCGATCATACACATCCATTTGATTGTTTACCCCTTTTGAGGAGCATCTGCAAAGAGTGATTCTATTAGCCATCCTTGTGACACTGCCGTGATTGGAAAATTCCAAACCTTACCTAGAATCAGCTGCTACCCGAAATCATCACTCGTTCCTCGAAAAACAAGTCTCCTTTAAGCTCTTTTCAACTGGCTCGTAAAATATGAAAAGATTACTGAGCAATTAGCTTCTCCGTCTCGTTAAAGTCATCGGAAGTGCTATCCCTCCTCTAGATTTTAAGCTTTTTGGACTTGAGGGATTATTACACAAAAAGATCGAGCACTTGTCTTGTTCAGCTCGTTAAAATTACCGAACATTCATCCCTTTTGTATTATTTTACGCTTTTTCAGACTTAAGGGATTACATGACGAAAAAGAATCTTTGGAGTCTTCTTTCCGTCCCTTTCAGACTCTCTAAAATTGAAAAGGACCAAGTTATCTTTGTCGTTACACTCGTTAAAACTGAATAGCAACAAACTCATCCAAATGGACGAGAACGAGTTTCACTGTCGCTAGGCTCGCTAAAATATAGTGACAAGTTCGCCCGAAGGGCAGATTATAGAACAAGCATATGTTATCCTCCTCAAGCTTGACAAAAATAAAGAGGTACTGGTTAGCAATGACTGGGGAAAATTGGGAAGAAAACTTGAAGAAACTTTATTGGTAGCAAGTCACTATTGAACATGACACTTTCCTTCCGCATCCAAGTCGGGTTGGGTTGTTCCGTTCACTGGTCATATCACTATTGGTCCATCGCACCATCCATCTTTGGGGTTAACGCTACCAATCCATCATTAGTGTCACCAATATGTTCAAGAGAAGTCACTCAGAGAATTCACTTGTGTCTCACCCGCTGCAATACATTCATGCTCCATTCTTTCATGACCGCCACCCTGAACCCTGTGTCATCAGATCGTTTTCACCTCCAAAATCATTTGCTCTGTTCCGTGTTGTAGATGTGGGATTCATCAAGGCCCTCCTACGACGGGTCACTTCTTGTCAACATCAGCTCATGATCCAAGAAGTCGACCTAGGGACAACCCTTTCAGTACTTTGAAGCTTGCATGCCTCAATGGAAAGTTTCTTACTTTCAACGACAGGTTTACATCAATGGCCTTCGACCGAGAGATTTTGCATGGTGTTCGACGCCAAGTCCTTTTTCACACTGCGCAAATTTTACTGTAGTACCTTGAGGGTCATTGTCATTATTGGTGATTCCTCTCGCGCCTGTTAACAGCTTACATCATTGGTTGGTAATCAGGTGATGTCTTTCCATGTTCGACTCCAGAACATTTTTCACATGGATCGACTTGTACTCTGAGTGAAGATCGAATGAGTTTTGAAGACCCCGGATCTAGTTTCATCCATCCGGGCTACAATATATTCAAGAATATAAAGACATCAAATGTACATCATTGCCAAACAGATGATCATCCAAATCAAAGGATGATGAGTCTGAATCATTAGTCTGCTACACAGACGATTGTCTGTCCTATGTACATGAAAATGAATTTATAAAGTTGAGCATGGGAATGCCCACCTTAGCTAGATAATGAAAAATATTATGAAGATAATGTATTGTATTGTATCTTATTACAAGTCGCCTCCCAGCTTGAAAAAACTTCGGATCCTCATGGTAAGCATTTCACCCGACATCAAAAGATTAGCAACCTCGTGCTTTCGGGGGCAACTGTTATAGAAATTTTTTGGCACTGCAACCCCAATCATAAATGTCCATAAATTGAGGGCTCCTAAGTCCCTAAAAGTGTTGCTTCAGTACCTAAAGGAAAAAGGTCAACTGATTGCATCATCTCCCAGAAGTTCTCCACAAAAAACTGCTCAGAAATGGTCAAAACTAGACCATACATAATACCCAGTGCAGAGAGTGCGATGCATATCACCTTCCCAGTGTAAAGGGTGCGATGCATACTAGATGGCCCCTCTGTAGGGTGCAATGGGAGAGAATGGAAAAATGGCAGAGATAGTTTGCGAGGTGGAATATAATAGAATCTTCCAGAAACTTCCCCTCTGATACTTGCCTCTCTGTTTTCGACCAAGGATGAGTAAGAGATCATCAATATCCAAGTGGAATCAAGAACTATCAGACAGAGGACACTAATCAAAACCCCAGAAGATGACTCACCCCCCTACAATCATCTATATATGTATCCCTCATCACAAAGATCCAGAGGCTGGAATCTCATATCTTGTAGAGAAGTGATGTTGGTTTTCTGGTGAAACTTCATAGTGTTGGGTGATCTAAGCTTTACTTGAGGTGAAGAAGGGCTTTCTTGCTGGAGGATGATGCTAGGTCTGAACAATTGGTTGTAATCCTCTAGCTATTCTTGATATTAATAAAGCTATTCATGTTTTTCTCCACATTCTTGTGTATTTGATTATATATGCATTGGTGTGGTTAATACATATCTGGTCCTGTGTTGTTTATGAATATAGATCTTTTTTCTTCGATAGTATTATGCTACTTTGATTCCATAGGTGCTCTTTGAAGCTGGGCAGACGAAGAAGAAGCAGCAAAGATCTATCAGGAAGGAAAGGAACCAGGCAAGGAACAAAGCACAAGACTAAGGTTGGTGTCCTTCGTTCCACTCTTATCTATTTTTCATAAAGGAAAGCAAAAGTAGTTTTAACTTGTTTGTTTCTAAGATAGCTACCAGTCTTAGTGGGAATAGTAGCTCTGAGTGGACACTATTCCCAGTAACAAGGAGTAGATTGAAACCTCTATCACAGAGGCAATAGCAGTGATTGACAGTGCAATAGCAGACTACACACAACTTTTTGAGTAGTCGTTCAAGGTCCTGAAAAGCTTACAGGAGGACCCTAATGTACAACGAATGGAGACAGAAGCACGCGAGATACAACAACATTATGATGAAGTCAAAGGCACAATGCAAACCATCGTGCTCACACAGAGACTAGCAAAGCTACAAAAGGCCAAGCAGCTGAAAGAACAGGTGGATGCGGTGCTTCACAAGGAAGCAATGCTGAAGGAATGAATGAAGCCCTAGCTGGATGAGGCTTACAAGGTCACAAACACTATTTAAGGAAAGCTTGCAAATCTGTAAGAAACTCAGCAAAATCTTCAAGCTGACAGTTCAGGAGCAGTGATCGAGCAGATGGTTGAAGACGCGAAGCAGGCGGCTGCACAGTGCAATGCTAAGGTTGTGGTTATACGGGTCGAGCTGCAAGGTCTCCACGCTAAGATCTCCACGCCTGCCAAGTGACTCGAAGGTGAGTCACGATATTTGTGTTGGGGGCCTATTAGGAACAAGATCCCACAAAGATAGTTTTGGGGCTAAAAGCCCATGTGCTTGGGTCAAATTTTGTAATAAAGTTGTAAATTCTTTGCATTTTGTGGTTGTGGAGTGCGAAGGTGTCATGAGTCATACAGGGTTGTCTGCCCTTATTTTGTAAATTAAATTCGGTTTTAAAGATCTACCCATGGTCCGTGGACCATGGGATTGTATAAAAAGAGCTAAGTAACTAAGCTCTAAGTAGTCAACATTGATAAGAAATAAGTGGAAGTATGAAGTCTTGAGCGATAAATAAAGAAGTCTAAGTTTTGGGTCTTAGTGTAGGAAAAGGCTATGCAGCTGAGTGTGCAGAGGCCTAGGTAGAACTCTGCAGCTAAGTGCGTGGACCCTTGCAGCTGTGTGCGCAGGGCGGATATAGTCTATAATCATCTGAAGATATCAATAAAGAGAAGCATTCTACAAATTCCGTGTCTTTATTTCCTGTTAATGCATCTTGTCATATTATGTATGGTTCTCATTTATAATTCTTATGTAATGCACAAATGTATGTAGTTATGTTGGTTAATTGAACTAAAGTAAGAGCATCTATTTACATGGCGCTAACTATGATTGTTTAAAAGATAAGAGGCTTAAGCTAGTTTGGGAATCTGCACGATACGTTGTCCTAGCAACGCAAAAGTACTTAAACTACAGGTTAGGGTTGCACGAAGGTCAATTGTACCCCTTCGCAGTGGTACCGAAGGGCGGAGTAAAGGGCTAGAAAAACAGAGCCCAAGAACTTAATGACTACACAAAAGTAGGAACAGAAGGAATAAATCGACATCATAACCATCTCAGGGTGTGAAAACTTGGTTCCATCATCTCCCCATACTCCTTCGGGTGAGACTTCGCTCCGCGCTTCGTGGGTTGATGTCGAAAGGGCCAGTAGTGTCGGGATTTGTTTGGCTAACTAATGCTAAACCTGGGTCAGGCCCCACCAAGCCAACAACAACAAAATCATAATTTTTTGGTGAACAATGTCTTTACCACAACCACAAAGAACATTTTAGGCATGGTGGTGCCCATGTTTATGAAAATGTTGACATTGAATACTTTGGTGTTTTTGGTAGTGGTTGTTGAGCCTCCCCTACCATCCAGTTAAATAAAAAAAAGGAAAATCATGTTTTAAGAGAACAACGCTAGCTCAGGGTTTGCAAGTTTCTGATGGGGGTTTCATTTCATTTTTTCCACAACCTCATTCCTACAGTCTTGTTGCACCTAAAGAATTTTGTACTTATTTTTGGAAAAGCATTTGCAAAAACAAGAATGTTCTAGTGGTCCAAGTTGCAACAAATGTCATCTTGCAAGTGGATATATGTAGTTGAAATGTAGCATCTGCCCTAATATCTAATTTTCTTTGAACGACTTTGTAGGTGTGACTGGTTGCTCATTGTATACCCTATTTCTTGGGTATCTGCAAGTGTCTGCTCTTGCAGTGAGATCCTAGCCTTCAGAAAGGAAAAGCTACTGAGCTTGCCACTTTGAGATCTCAACCTTCATAAAGGAAAGGTTGATGAGCTTACATATTCTTCTCATTCCCATTATTTCAGAAACACCTCCTCCTCTAGATTAAGAACAAGCCTCTTTTTTACTTTTCTAAAACTTCCCTTTTCCTTGTTGATGATACAAGAATGCCTCTCCTATAGTTATCAAAAAAAAAGGATATGTGACATATTCTAGTTCTAATGCTCCAAATGTCACAGATTATCATGCATCATGACTCCAACCCCAATCATGCTCCATCATTTTCCTTTTCCTTTCCCAAATAAATGTTTCTATAGTTTCTGCTCTTTTAAATCTTCAAATACGGTTGCATAGGATGATTAGTTTCAAGGGATGTCCTCTTCTCTTCCAACGTTGGAATGGTGTGCAATGTTACCAATAACATATGTCGATATCCATCTCCATGGTTTTACCAAGCACGTATATCATATTTTGGAACTCATCCAAGTGAGTGGATCACTATTTTTTTATATTTAGTCTGATTTTTATTAGCTATTATATTTTATTATATTTTTATATACAACACCTCAAATTAAAACTTGTTAATGCATTTTTCCTTTAATTTCTTTTAGAGGAGGGATCAAAACATCACATGTAAAGGTGGCTCAACCTGCATCAACTTTCCTCAAATTGAAGGACTTTCTCTCGAAGGAAATAGTGGTTTTAGTGTGTATTAAACCTCCTATAGGATTTGGTTATTGTTATATTTTATTAATTTATTTTGAAATTTGAGTTCCATGTCTATGTCCTCTATCTAAATTTCTAGATCTAACTTCTTATTTATTTATTTTTATTTTTAGGGTATCTAGAAAAAAATTATATTGAAATTCCAGTGCCATGTTTATATCCTATATCTGAATTGCTAGATCTGACTTCTTTTTTATTTATTTATATTTTTATGGTATTTAAAAAAATATTATTGGGGGAGAAGCCAAGACAGTGGTTCCCAAACTCATATGGGGTACAACAAGTATTTTTCTAGTCCCTAATATATTGGAAAGATTTGAAAGTGCTTGTGCCAATTGAGATGAGTGCCCGTCTCTTTTAGAAGAAATGAACCGACTGACCAACTTGTTAAATAGTTCAAAGAATGTCCTTCGTTGAGGGGAGAGATGACAAATATATTTTACAAAGAAACAAATTTAATAGCCTCAGTCATGTGTTATAGTTACAGTGACTCCTCCAAATTTTCCTAGTGGGTACTGAACACTAATATTATTTGTTAAAGGGTGTACTTGTTTATTGATATGTATAAATGTAGAGGTATTTTTGGTTATCAGGTGCATACCACATGGAAGGCATTTCTCCATGTCAAGTAGATACATGCATTTTGATGGAATTTTATTGATTGCAACTTCTTTCCAATGTCAACAGGGAAGAACACGTCATAGAATTTATTGGTCTTTTGGAATCAGGGACTAGAAGATGGATGTTATGGTAGTTATTTTTCATGGTTTCATAGAAGTGGGTAAGACTACCATTGCATATGGAAATTATCTTGCATGTTTTTGGTGGAATGAGAAAGACTACTATTTCATATGACAATCATATTGCATGGTTTCGTTGGAATGGGTAAGACCATAATATATAACAGTTATCTTACATGGTTTCATAGGAATGGGTAAGACCACCATTGCATATGACTTTTTTTTTGCATGGGTTTGGAGGAATGGGTATGTCAACCATTGTGGAGGTGGTCTTTTCACTAGGAGAGATTAAAATGTAAACATGATTTGATGGAGCTAAAAAGATAGAGATTGATATTAAAAGGAAGTACCAGCCTTTAATTTGTACTAGATAAAGTTTTTCTTCGAGATGAGCTTGGGAGAATTTTGCCCAACGGAATGAATACAACAAAGAAGGTGATGTTGCTTATTATGCACACTAGTTGGAAAACTTTTGCCCAAGCACATAAGTAAAGAAAAAAAGGCAAGGTTGTTTCTCACTACATGTCAGCTGGACAAATTTTTCCTAGGGACATGAGTAAAGCAAAGAAGGTGAGGTTGCTTATTATGCATATAAGTTGGACAAATTTTTCTAGGGACATGAGTAAAGGAAAGAAGGAGAGGCTTCTTCTTACTACATGTTAGTTGCAAAACTTCTACCTAGGGACATGAGTAAAGAAAAGAAGGTGAGGTTGCTTCTTACTATAGGTTAGAAAACTGCAAGTATATCATGTCGAATGAAAAGGCTTCCAATAATTTATTTAATGCTTCAACAGTGAGTCTGTTAAAGAAGGACATGTTTGATGACAGACAATACATGTGCAAGTCAAGTTGAGGAGTTCCTATATCACAATGAGTTGAGATACTTAAGTTATTGTTGAACCCAAATTACTGATGTATAAGTCCCTCCGGTTAGCGTTTTCAGAATTTATCCTTGAATCCATATTAGGCTTCTCCCACTTTTGTACAATACTACAAATTGGTGTATTACATTGTTGGTTGTGATTAATAGATTATAGTTGAATGAATTGATGTATTTATATCAATTAACTATTTTGTTGGTCTATTTAAGTTAGAGCTTATTTTCTGTGTTTTTCTTTGTGTAATTATGTTTATGGATTTATCATAGTGCTTCAACCTCCAACTAGAAGATATATTTTCTATCTGCAAACCATTTAGAAGCCTTATGACAACGGTGATTACTAGTTTTCAGTCACCCTCAACCATGATTTTGTTGAAGCCTTGAGCACTTGCGTCCTCTAGACCTTTTATCAAAGAAAAGAATTCAGTTACATTATTACTGGTGATTACCATTGATCCAACTATAATAAAAAGGGAGGAACCAAGATGATCTTGAAAAATGCCACCATATTCTGTCACACTAGTGTTCCCTTTTGCTAGGCCCCTAGCCTTAGCACACCCAAGAGATGCATGGAGTTGGCTGAGATGAAGAGGTGGGATGGGATCCCTGCACGAAGGCAAGTGCTCCCCAATGAGACGACATCCAAAATATGGTGAAATTTGGGCAGGGTCATCTACATAAAGGGAGGCAAGCCCTACACAAAGTTAATTTACCAAAGGAAATGTTAGGTACATATAGATTTCTGATTTGGTGCATGGAGATTGTGGGTCAGATGGGATTCCATGCCTTAGGTGCCCTTGCTAGAAGGTGGGGCATTAGGAACCCAACAAATGAAGTAACATGTCGTGCACATTAGCTGAATAGGAAAACAAGTTGGAAAAAGACATAGTGGACCATTGGATGCTATGTCAACATGAATTAAGGATGCTCACACCCATGGGTGCACCTAGATGAAGAAGGGGTGCCTAGGTGTTGTGTATGGACATGCTTTGATGTACATGACAAGGCAGCGGACAGTGAAGGAGACCAAATGAAGGAACAATTGAGCTCTAAAGACTTAGCGTGTGGGATATAGATGAAAAAATGCATACACCTTAGGTATGCACCCACACGATAGCAGGGTGGTCAAGAACCCAAGGGGCATTGTGTGCCATGCATCCCAAGGCATCGGGTAGGGGCGCGCCTGCACAACAAGTCAAGTTAGCTTGATATATTGAAGGGGCATCAAACTAAACTAAAGGATCTAGAAATGACACATATGTGTAGAAGGGTGGTCGCACAAGCTAAGGCATCATCCAATGAATTTATTTTGCATAAGGAAAAGGAAAACAGAATGTCTGAAGCAACGAATGGGAAAGCAAGAAGAAAGTTTGAGTTGCAAGGCTATGAGCTTGCCCTTGTGTGAGCTGGGCTAGACGAACATGGATTTTGACTTAGGGATTCAGCTAAGGATCTTAGTATTTTGTTTTAGGTGTTGCATGCTTAAAGTTGGGCATGAGTTGCATTTTGGTTGGCTTAAATGGTGAAAAGCTTCATGCTTGTCCAAATTCATGAACTGCTTAACAATATTGTAAATTGAAGCTTTGAAGTTTAATAAAACAAGTATAGGGAAATTTTTGTTGGGAGTTCCCCCTCCTATGTATACTATTGTGAATTGTTGGTTATATTGTTGTTTATGTTGGTTTATTAATGTTGTTATCCATAGGAAGTAAAATGAATTATTGGCTAAGTTAATTAAAAAATTAATTGAAGAATTCGCTAAGTATAAGAAGTGCCTATTGTGTTGGATTTGTCTTGATAACTTAATTCTCCAAAGTTGATAGGTTATTTTGCTAAGAACATAGGCTAGAGGCATAGTTCGAGAGAAAGTAGTTGAGTTCCTTGATATGAAATCTCATCCGTGCTGCACGCCCACAATGATGTGACCATCGTGGGGTCATGACAACTGGTATCAGAGTGATTTACAAAGGTGAACATTTTGAATAAGTTGAAGGTAGTGGCACAACGATCACTAAAAGAAATGTCATCAATATTGTGAACTATTTAAAGGTTGGGCAAGATGATGGCAAGTATGCAACATAGCCATGATAAACTTATGCAGGTCATGGACAAGTTGGTCTGCATGAAGGAAGAGAGGTCAAGGTTGCATGAAGAACTTGAAGTTTTGGAAGACAAGGCTAGAAGGGAAATTCTTAGATTTGGTTGGTTGATTGGACAAATTGAAGTTGATGTCCATGTTGAAGAAGAAGAAACAACGATGTATGAAGAGGAAATCATCTCGATAGTCAAGTGAAAATTAAGTGTGGTAAACATGGTTCTAAAAGAGGAAATTTGGTGTGATGAAGCCTACCATTACTAAACCATATTGGGCATGTCACAACCATTGAAGGAAGAAATTGACTCTAGAGACAAGAATGATGAAACACTTGTTGTGAGTTTGCCAATGAAAGAGGAAGAACTTGGTGGGATAAAGTTTGCTGAAGTTGGACCAGATTCATGCCTATCACAACTATGGAAGAAAGATGAATTTTCTTCTTTGAAGAGACCCTACATGGAAGTTGTTGATCGAAGTCGTATGATGGTTCCCATTGCACTAATTGAGAGGAAGGTGTGATGGATGAATATCACTTAGACAGTTGAGGTGAGTTTGTGTTTAGTTATGCAATGGATTATTCTGATGTTTGTGAGACTTTCGAGTCAAATTGGACCTTAGGCAGATAGTGTGAAAGCCCGAGACAAGGGTGGAACATGGTGAACTATATGCGATGTGTGGTTCATGCTTGGTCAAATGAGGATTTAAGTGCTCATCATGACTCATGGAAAGAATGAATAAAGGGAATACTAAAGAAGAAGAAGCCATAACATATACTTGGGTGGAATTCATAATTGGAATCTCATTTGGGCTAGGGAGAATTATCTGGTAAAACCTTTAGTGGGGGAGACCATAAGAAAGGAAGAGACCGATGATCATGATGAATGTAGGGTGATTAAGGGCACTAACCTAACCAAAGGCAAGGATGTGATAATAAAATTTGTGTTGGTCATGACAAAATGGATGAGCTAAGCAACCAAAGTTGTGTGCATTGAGTTGAAGAATAAGGGAATGGAAGACTTCATGCAAGGACATCAAGCAAGGGCGCTAAAAAAGGATGTTAGATATGGAAATTGAGAAGAAGTGTATGTCATGTACAATTTATATGTCATTGCCATATGAAGAAGTTATGTAGAAGGAACGATGGGGATATTAGGCACATTCATATAGCAGGACCAGGTCATTTTGAAAGAAATCGTGGGTGGCCTATGAGAGAATTCATGCAATGAATAAGGTAGAGGAAACTTGTGATGGGACTATTTGACTTAGAAAAGTTTACCTTCCTAGATTATTGAAAGGAAGATGGTTCGAAGGAGCCTAAGAAGACTTGAAGAAAGTTGCATTAGATGAAGACTTCATGCGATGGTGATCTTGGAGTATCAAGTTAATTGAGGAGCTGAGGTTAGTCTTGGACTTGAATTTGATGTGTTATGGGGTGCATATCTTAGGTAGAATATGAGATGTGTTCATGAAGAGTGACTTGATTGATTTGATATGAACAAGATGCCTTGGAGTTAGACAGTGGTTGCAGTGATGAAGGTGCTTTGGTGGAAGAACTTAGGCATGGGTTGATTCTACGGGTGATTTTAGGGGCGAATGTTCGCCCTTTGGCGAAATTAAGGGGTTTTAAATTTTTAGTGGGCGAATATTTTGTATCATAGTACATTTTTACAAATCACCTCAAATAGCCCACCTTATTTTAAGGGAGAGGGTAAAAAAGGTAAATTTAGCCCTTGAAATTAGGAATTACAACCTTCCATTCGCCCATTTTCAAGAATAGGTTTTATTTAAGTGAATCCATTCGCCCATTTTCAAGAATAGGTTTTATTTAAGTGAATCCTATGGGCCAAAGGCCCAAATACCATATTTATAAAAGAGG
>APFE031426349.1:22750-56324 GCA_000404065.3 Pinus taeda | reverse complement strand
ATTTTTTGTATAATATCTTTAGAAAATAGATTAAATTAAGAGAGATTTTCTCAAATATAGGAATATGATTTTTAGTTTATATAATGTCATAACATTTATTTTAATTTTTTTCCAAGGGAGACATTTATATCAAGTTTGTTTGTTTTTTTTTTGGTTTCGATTGTGAGGAAAGATGATTCAAGTAGACTAGATAATTCTTTTACTACTCATATCATAGCCTTGTGACATACTCATCTACATCTTTTTCGTGGATTGTCTCTTCATTTTGTAAGTCGATTTTTTAGGTTTTAATTAAACTAACCTCCTACCACTTTTATCATAGACTTGTGACACTCATTTGATACATCTTTCTCATGAAATGCCTCTACATTTAGTAAGTTGACTCTTTAGATTTTAAATTAAACTTATTTTATATTGTTATCTTTTGCTTCTTGCTTCCATATAAGAATGGCTTTGGTGCTCTCATCTTATATAAACATTTGCATACGTAATAGTCAACACACCTACTACAATGTTCATTTCTCATAATTCATACATTTACCTTATCTAGTATCATTCTGAGTTAAATTCTTTTATAAATATGTTTAATAATAAAATTTAAAAATATAGTATATAACAAAATATATAAGAAACCGAAAACTAATTCAAATAAATATATGTTAAAAAAAAGTTTAATATATATATATAAAAAAGCTACTTTGAATTAAAATAATTCTATAAAAAATATTAAAACTATACATTTATATATTCTAAATAAAACTATTTTAAATATAGATTCCATATAAATGGATTTCACTCCACTCCATATTACATTTCCTCCACTCCATTTACATTTCACCTCCATCCATATAGATTTTCCAAGTTAAATGGACCAATAAGTTTGGTTATATTTTGAATTAAGGTTTAATTATAAATAATATTTAATTTTTTATTTTTATGTGTTATTGAATAAATATTTTTGATGTTAATTAAATATTTATAATGAAATATATTGTATTGTGTATATATTTAAAATTGACGGAGGTAAGAGTGGGAAGGGTTATTTTTTGTTTTGATGAAGAAAGAGAGATAAAATTTCTCTGGGGTTAGAGACCTTTACAAATAACCAGGTTGAATACGTAGTCTTGTGACAAGGATTGGAGTTGGCCATCTCTAGAGGGATTCGCCAATTGATGGTTTTCGACAATTCAATGATAGTGATCCAGCAAGTGAATAAAATTGAATAAAAGGATGAGCATATTTTTGCTTCTATCCTTCAAATAAGTTAACTCTTATTGGATAGATTCGAACTGACTAAATTTTATCATGTTAAGATAAATCTTAGCATGGTGGCTGACTCACTGGCTAACTAGGGATCACTTTTAGAGCAAGGCATCTTAAAGCTTGATGAAAGGACCTACAAACAAAGGCAATTCCATGAGGAGCCAAATTGATATTTTTTTGCATCCAACATTTATTATTAACAAATTAGGATTAAGGGGTCGAGTCTCATTGTTTAATATGGACAAGCATCACATCGAATTAACATTAACTCCCTTATTATGGTGGTGGCCTCTGAACGTCATGGAGGGAAGTGCAAGTGTGGACACCTGTGTAGCATTCGTCTTGTTGTGTTGGGCAGGACAGATGGAGTTATGTTGCTTTACTAAATAAAACCTCTCAAATCTGGGAAACATTGGTCCTGTATCTGAAGTGCAGTTTGCATGCATGAATCCTCTGGGCTTATTAGAATTTTCTTAAGATGGAAAACTTGCCATTATGGCTCCTGATTTCCCTGTTTGATCGGTATTTGTGTTTCGAGATGACATTTATGGCGACTATAGAGGTCTCAAATCAAGAATGGTTAGCTCGTCAGTATATATTGAACATCAACATTTATATGAAAGTGCAGAGTTAGGGATCAGAGTTATTCTTCATCAATCTTCCCACTAGGTTTGGCATAAGTTCATGAATATGGAGCATGACAATGGTCATGTAAGCGAAGAGCTCGGCAACTTGTTGGTTTGATTGACAAGTTCCTTGGAATTTTTTAGCTAGTCGATTTCTCAACATGCAGAGATGATATTTGTGGAGTCTCGAGCCTAGTGTGAGCTCTTATTACATAGAATTAGCATCCCGGAGGTTAAAATGGATCATTTGTAGCTAACTAATGAAATGTTGATCTTTTGGTTTGGGAATCTAGCATCCGCGGAAGGCACTGATGAAGGTGGGGTTTGTATTGGAGCAAATGCGGACAGTATGGAGCAGTGTGGAACTTTTGAGAAAGTTGAAGAGAGCAACCTTGTCTCTCACGATGGACATGAAGCCATTGTCCCCGAGGTCGAGTCTGAAGAATAGGGAATCCAGGTCGCCCTGAATAGGGAGGATATATAGTACTATGCCTAGTAATTAATCTTTTTGATATATTATGTAAATATGCAGTATCTTTAGGAGTTTTTGGACGAATATGGAGAAAATCAGTTTAAAGTAACTATCAATAATCCAAGAGTTAACTATGTCAAATTTTCATAGAAAAATTGAGCTTTAAAAAATTAAATTTTTAATATATAATGTACAAACTTATAACTTTCAAACCAAAATATTTTAATACAATGTTTCTTTAAAAAAATACCTAAATTTTTCATACCTAAATTTTTCAAATTGAGAAACAAAATAAAAAAGCCCATCCTTCCATTAGGTCTTTCTTTCACAGTACACTCAATGTTACGATTAAGTCTTTTTTTCACAATACACTCAATGTCACCCTTAATTAATGATGGTTAAGGCAAGATTCTTTGTGTCGAATACGCTTAAGATCTTTCATTATCAATTTGACTTCCATGATTATCTGCTCCATCCATGTCTTTTTTTTATAGGATTAAAGCGCTTCATCATCAATTTGACTTTCATACCCTTATATTCCATATTATAAATTTAGTCATTTATTTATAAATTCTTAGTTCCTCGTGCATGGTCTTGCGGAGGAAGAAACTTGTGTATTTATCATAGTTTCTCTTTTCCTTAAAAAATAATTTTATTTCAATTTTAAAAATAATATATATATAATATATAATATAAACGCCCGTTTTATATTATAATTTTTATGTAATTGGAAATTATTATCTATAGTATTGGTCAATGTATGTGTGATAATTAAGCATTTACATGTCATAATTACCCACTTAACTCTTCTGGAATAACGCCAAATTAGTCTTCATAATCCATGTGCTGATAATTACATACTTAACTCTTGTGTCGCCATTGATAATTATACATTCAACTCTTATGGCACTCATGCCTTGTTATTCCAATGATGCCAAATTACCCATTCGTGATCCATGTGTTGATAATTACACATTTAACTCTTATGTCTTGTAATTGGAAAAATGCCAAATTACTCATTCATAATCCTCACTCATAACTTGCTTAGTTGTTCGTTAATTAACGCAACCCTGAGATGCCATTCCGGTAATCTTTTAGCCATTCTAACACTAAATTCTTTCATTTACATAAATGTGATTGTCATAATATTCTTGTCTGTGTGGGGATTATAGTTTCAATTAGGGCAGAAATTTCATTGATTTTATATCTATCTTAATTATAGTTTGAATTATAGGAGAAATTTCATTGATTTCATATCTAGATTTATATATATATATATATATATATATATATATATAATATATAATTTAATTATTATAATTAAATTAATGTTAATTGGAAATTTATTAATCTTTTTTAAAGTTGGTAAGACTTTTTTTATTTTCGAGTTTACATGTCCATTATTCACTCTACTACAGGGGAGGGTAGCACAAGATTTGAACCCAAGATCTCTGGTTCGGTGAGACTTCATTCCACAGGCATCGCCACTTGAGCTACCCCGAGCGGACAATTAGAAACTTATTAGTTAA
Source organism: Pinus taeda (assembly GCA_000404065.3). Classification (NCBI taxonomy): domain Eukaryota; kingdom Viridiplantae; phylum Streptophyta; class Pinopsida; order Pinales; family Pinaceae; genus Pinus; species Pinus taeda. Next base: position 52,434 of record APFE031426349.1, on the reverse strand, counting down.
TTAAAATAAATTTGACATTATTTTATTAAGATTTATTTGCTTTTACAAATGTGGTATATTTTATTTTGTAAAATAACAAATATGTGATAAGAGTTTAGTTAAGGTTAGGTGTTGCGTTAGTTATATGATACGGATAATAATATATTTTTTATATTTTAGTAATATAATATGTTACAATAAATATATGTATTTGTATGGTAGTTAAAGAGTTTATTTAAAGCTACATTATTACATAAAGTAAGATATTAATCAAGATATGCTCATCATATTATTTGTCATCTATCTCTATGTTTTTAAAGTGGAAAAATTGGAGGAATTAGTTTGCAAGGTCATTTTTAATAGTGGGTCTCAGTTTGGAGAATTGGGATTAGAAACATTCCAGAGGCATTTTGAGGCCTTCATGGAACAATTTTGGAAAAAAAACAGGCTCTTCCAATGGTATATCCATGAGAACTTATAGATCAAAGACGAGTATAACAATCTTTAAGATGATATGTAAAAACATTGATCTTAACTTGTGAGTCTTTGATTTTCAACTCCAAGAAGTATGTGAGTGAAACACAAATGTCAACAATCACAATTCTCACTTTGGTTTAATGTGGCAATCCTTAACTCTTAAATTGAATCACAAATAAGATAGAAGTTTGAAATTTTAGAAATATTAAATTTATTCAAATCATAAACAATACAATAAAGAAGAACCCTTAAGGTAGGGTAGTACCATCAAATATTCCTTATGGAAGGAATCACTCCATAAATCATGCTAGCTTCAATAATAAGCATTCAACATATTTCAATACAATGATACTTATGTGTATTTATACTTTCTCATTATCATTCTTGTTGATTATGCCAACAATGCTTTATTATTGTATTATTTCTTCTACCTACCCAGTGGGCCTATCATTATTACCCACCAACTATCAAGTGGACATATTCCTTGATTACGACCACATTATGTTTATTATCCTCTTGGATACCTCCCTAGGTACCTCATATTATTCTCCATAGGTATATTACATACATTACCTTAATTATCATTGTAGATGTCTCCTTAGGTACTCCATATTATCCTCCTTAGATACATTATACTTAGGTGCTCCATGCCAATTCTAGGTTATTATATGGGAATTGGGGTCTAGGACCTTCATAAGGGGGCTAGGTAGAATCCATGATCTTGACTCATGAGCGCTTGATTCTTAACTCAAATATTAGATGAAGTACGGACTAACTGATCCAGGTGGATGTTGGTGGCCACCCACCTGTCCCATTTGGACCCCCACGACTATCTCTTTCATTTTTTTAGTTCCCGAAATTATAGCAAAATTTACTATTTTTAGTATTTTTTCAGGTCCTGAACTTCCGGAGTCGTTTTGAGGCCCTAAACGACGTTTTTTTGGGAAATCTGGGAGAAACATGGGTCCATAGACCGATGTTGCTCTTCCCAAATTTATAGTTCTTGGATGGATCTTTATAACCAGCTATTGTACGCGTCAAATGGAGATCGGGTGCCAAATTTACGACCCCGGGAAATGGATGTACCAATTTACCCAAACAGGACCCACAATTTGGTGTTTCATCTTCTACGGTTAGGTTTTGGGATGTTAAGGGTTTTCCATTGTTTCTCAACAATAAATAGGCTTTCGAGCCTCATTGTAACATAGTTCAGAGGCATGTAGCCGCCACATCTCTTCTTAGAGATAAGCTACCATCGCCCTAGTTGGTTTATTTCCATTTCTGTTTGTAAGCATATTTCAGTATTTTACATTAATGAAATGAAGTATTATTTCCGCTACATCTTTGTGTATATGGTTATCTCTATATTTTGTTGGGTTCTTGTTTAAATCCGGATCACTAACATAATCATAAAGGTTAACACTCACATTCTCATTAGGAGCTTGACCTCCCCAATGCACCACCAATGTTAAAGTACATGAGACAAGGAGATTCATAAGGAAGTTGTGTAACAAGCATGCCCTTGATTCATTAATTCTTAGTTATTAAACAAAATATTAAATGGAATATGGGTTAAAAACTAAAATTTGATGCCCACAATCCCATTGTAACTCAAGATATCCAAACTAGTGGTTTATAATGGCATGGTCAAAGGCCTTAACCATCTAAGGCTATGTAAAAACCCACATTCCTAATACTATACTCTTAATAATAACCCAAACATTATATGAAGTATTTCCTAAAACATAAACATTGACCCACATTATCATTGTAGCTTAAGAGGTCCACATCAAGCCATTATAAAAAGCATGTACAAAGGCCTCAATGATTTATGGCTACAAAAAAAACCATGGTCCTCATCCTCCACTCTTTATAACAACCCACATGTTACATGAAGCATAGGATTGAAACATAAACGTTGACACCCTCGTTTTCATTATAACTTGAGTGCTTTACACCAAGTCTTTATAATGGTTATGGATAGAAAACCTTGATAATCCAAGGTTGTTAAAAAATCATTGTTCCTAACTCATTGATTTTCTTGGTAATAACCCAAATATTACATAAACTATAATGTTAAAATATAAATATCAACACTCATATTCTTTACAACAACCTTTTTGTCACCTTTCATGTAAATATTGTTATATGAATTGATCATGTAAATTAATGTGAAATATAATTAATGATTGGATTGAGAGAGAGGACACGGATTCAGAGCTAGGAGGAGGACTTTCTTTTGGGGAAGTATCCAAGATTTAAATGCTACAATTAACTCTCTCCCACATCCATGTTACATTGTACAATTTACATTGGCGTATGGGTGCCTCGAGAAAAAAAGGACAAGTTAGTCATGTTGGACAACAGACATTGGTCAACATACAAAGGAAAATTAGGGAAGGCATTGGGAGAAGAGGTGGGACACTCTCGTGAGGGGAGCATTATCGGAAAAATAAGAAGCGCAAGCGCAGATCATAAACGAAGTGCACGAAGAAGACTCATGCTCGAGACTGTGTTGCAGTGAAAAGAACCAGGGTTTTAGGGGCTACTATTCGTAGGTGGGCTAATTTTACAAGCTTTTTTTCCAAATAAATATTCGTTAATTTCCATAGTTTTTAAAACTTGGTTCGCCCAAATTTTATAGTATAATTATTTTACCTTAAAAACACCAAAATTTTATATAAAATAATATAAACTACTTATAAACCTAAAAAAAATTACAAAAATATGGTAATTTTTTTTACAATTTGTATATTAGGGACTAGTAAGATTCGCCAAAGTTTCTAAACTTTGAGATAAATTTCCATCCTTAAAATTTTCCCTGAGAACTATGCAGTAGCAGTGCAAGAAAGCACTGGGCGAGACTCAGCATATGCTCAGGCTTGGGAGCTAGCTGGAGAAAATTAAAAAATGTGAAGTTGTGGTGTTGAGCAGGTGAGGTGGCAGCGGAATTTGGATTCATACATAGCAGGTGGAGATAGTGGTTACTTTAGAACTTCTCTTGGTTTTCACAGGTGGAGACCCTGGGGATGGAATTTGGTTTCCTTTGGAAAAATATCAGGTGGAGGTGTAGTGTGCTCTAGATTCTTGTTGGATTTCAGGTGGAGGCACTATGGGCTCTATATTCCTGTAGCGTAACTAGGTGGAGACCCTAGGATTCGGATTTATGTAAGTGATTGTTGGGTGGAGACCCTATGTACTCTAGATTCTTGTTGGATTAAAGGTGGAGGCACCACGAACTCTAGATTCCCATAAGTGACTATTTGGGTGGACGCATTGTATGCTCTATATTCCTGCCAGATTGCACGTGAAGGCACTTTATGCACTAGATTTCCATGTGTGGTGATTTACTTCCCTTAAACACCTTACTCCTAAGGTTTTAAATCCATCTCAGGGGTGGTTAAATATAAGAAATGATTGTAGTGTAGTTGACCTATGATTGGGAGGAGAGTTGAAGTCCCTCTCTTAGTTTCTAGCCATCCATATACAAATATTACTAGAGACACAATAAATATTCATTGCTAGGAGAAATAACATAACTATCAACAACATAAACATTAAAAATATGCACACATTTTACCCTCGTAAAACCCTAGCTCTAGGGAAAGACCTAGCCTAATGGAATTCCATTAGTCCTTGGCCAAAACCTTGGAAAAGTTGTCTAAGTGAGCCTTCAATGCTCACCTTCTTGGCCCCATTACAATTAATTCCTCACAACATTTTAAAGGTTCCATTACATGAGTTACACGAAAAAATTACCATGGAAAACCAAAAACACATGGGCGCAAAACCACTTTTCTTGACCCAACCAACTTTGACTATTTCCCTGAGTCAAACTTACCTAACAATCCCCCCTTAAACCTTTACTTGGGGTTTCCCTTGACCAAATTTGGCCAAAATATCCAAGTGAGTCAACCTCACTCACTCAAACAGTTACCCCCCTTAAAGTTTATACCTGGGATATCTATTAGTCCGACATTCTCCCCATCACCTAGGTATAGCACCAGAGTTTACCGATAATTTCACAAGGGTATGCATGCCTTACCAGGTCTTACAGTAATGTGCCCATTTACATGCAATAATTTTGACTCCATTATAATAAATGTTTTCGCTTTTCTGTTGCTCCAATATTTATGCTAGCATTCTCTCACCTGATGCTTTCCTCTCCAAAGTAGACTTCCATGGTTGTATATCACCAATTGATCTACAACACTTTAATGTCAACTACTTCTTCCTTATGCTCTGACCACTTTTTCCTTATGTTTTACACATTGGATACATGTAACACCAAATGTCACTCCTACTCCATGCAAGTCCACATGCTATGCACATTGTTCATTCCTCATTAGCGTATCTTCTCCACATGGGGATGTTTCATGAAAAATTGCTCCACATGCATATTCCAACATTGCTCATGCACTGACCACTCCATAAGTTATCTTTACCATTCCACTCCTCAACTTTTCTCCCACACACAAGGCACTTTATCCTCCATGTAGGTTGTGTGTTTTCTACTCCATAGGCTGCATGCTACTCTTCTACATTTTAGCATGCCTTCTCTTTTTTTGCCACCACTTTATTAATTTTTTGTTTAGATACCTTTACGCAACTAACATGTCTTCCCATAAAAGTAAATGTCTTGTGAATTGCACCTAGAGACTTTCATCCTTAATCATACTCAATCCAATGGCCACTTCTAAGTTGTCATTTCTCATTACCTAGCCTTGCTCAATCTCAATAGCCATTTTCTTCATTCCTATGGTGTCTCCACATAGATGTTGGCCAAAACCTTCCCACTATTCATCGTCATTAGCATGGATTTCAAAAAACTAGTGTTTCATGTCCACCTACACTTATGGGTAATTAAATATCTTCGTAATCCTACTACCACACTCCCATGAAATTTTATGTGGTGCCTCTATTTTTCCAACCATGACTTTGTTAAAAGAATGTGGCCACCACAAATCCACTCACATCCACCATGATCAAAAACATCTTCAACATATTGATCTCTTAAGCATGCATTTGTGTTCCTTGTCCAAACAAAATCCAACAACCATGACATAGCTCATATATATCCCTATAAATCATGTTAGATCTGAAAATAACAAGGTGGCCCTCAATGGCCATGACGAGCCCTCAACCATTTTAACATGTCCATTATTATAATTGTGTCACAAAATATCATTTCTTCATATTCACCAAGCAGGAACCCAGTACAACCTTGCATGTTGTTTCATTCATCAAGTCCTACAAACCCTTAGCAATAGACGCATCCCTTTGAAGCCAATATCTAGCTCTGATACCAAATTTAGAAGTATTATCAGAGATAAAATAAATATTTACTAAGAGGAAAAATAACACAACTAAAAGCAATACAAACATTAATAATATCACACAATTTACCCTAGGAAAATCCAGCTTAACAAAAATCGATTAATCCTTGGTCAAAACCTTGGCCAAGCTAGCCAGGTGAGCCTTCACTCTCACCTCCTTGGCCCCATTACAATGAAGTAATCCCATCCTTTTAAAGGCTCCATTACATGAATTCCACAATAAAGTAACCATGGGAAACCAAAAAACCATGGGCCCAAAACCACTATTGTTGACCTAATCAAATTTGACTCTTTCCTGAGTCAAGTTTACCCAATAATCCAGTTACTAAGATAATTTGTTTAACTGTAACTTGTGCATGTTTATGCAATATCAATTATGATTGTTCTTATTTTGTGGTAATGGATATATAAGCACTATTCATGAGGAACATGTATTCTTGTGTGTTACAATGTGATGGTTGTGAATGGTTATTATGGTTGTAAGGGACTTTTGGATCCTTGTAATGTCGATATGCACCTGAATGGAAAGTTATTTGTATACATAATCTTATTTTAATTATTAGTGTAACTAGTTGACTATGGTAGTATGTGATTTCCATTTTATGTGTTGTATGAACAATGGTTAATGAATCTCATTGAGTCTTGTGGTGTGCTTGAATCCACAAGTTGTATATTATGATGGAGAGGGAGACCTCCATGCTTAGAGCTTATGATATCTATTGTTTAATGTTGTCTACATCCTATAAGAGATCGTGTAGATTTTAGTATCTATGATGACCATTGTTTTACTTCTATACACAATATAATATTGCTATCTTATGTTATACGTGCTAGGAATGGCCATGCAGTCCTTGAGACTTTATGCTTGAGATCTCATAGAGTAGGCTTGTAGCTGAGTGGAACGAGCCTTAATAACTTCCAAGGAAACATTGTAAAGTACTATGGTGTTGAATTAATAGAGTGTGGGATGGGAAATTTCCTATTATTTGTTGTATTATAATCACATCACACCACACCAAGAATGCAACGAAGTTGTTGGAGAAAAGTGGCATGATTGACAAAGGCCATGGGATGGGAAGATTCCCATCACCTATCACCAATGTGGTTGTCACACCGCAAAGGTATGACAAGTGGATATTCCATGTTGGGAACCTTGGCATTGTGGAAAGAGGGTGCGACAAAGATCGCTCTTTGTCTACAAATGGGATATCGTTGCTCACACATAGGTTTGGGACACTAATGGGACCCAAGACTTGAGCTAAAGTAGGAAAAAGTTAATTTTTCTAACTTTAGCGAAGAATAAATTTTGTAACCCCATTTCCATTACAAGACAATGGAGATTGGGTTAATTGAAAATAACACCTCCCATTCAGTCAAGATTAGTCCAAGGAGATGGGTGGGAGCATTACATTCTCAATGTGGCTTCAAATGCCCATTAAAAAAAACTTGTTACAAGGAGCATGCAAAAAAAAATTCAATTATCCAAGGTCACAATTAAAGGGCCACATCATTCATCTCGGCTTGAAATCTCCATAACAAATCACTATAAAGAGCATGGACAAAGACCTTAATAATTTAGTATTTGAGAAATTCATGGTTCTAATCCTTTGCACTTTGATAATAACCTAATTATTAGATGAAGGATTAAAACATATGATCCAAGTCAATATTGGTGGCCACCCACCTGTTCCACTAGCTCACAACATAATTTTCTTGGTTTGGTAGTTTTCTACCTTCTGGCAATTTTCAAGTATTGAACCTCTAGAGGCATTTTGAAGCCCTAAATGATATTTTTCAGGGAAATGGACCGACATAATTCATAATATACCATTGGAAGTTGGAAATTTAACTCCTCATATAGACCTTTCTAACATGCTATAGTGCACGTCGATTGGAGATTGTATGCTAACGTTACAACTTTGAGAAGTTGACATTCCAACTTACCCCATTAGGGCCCATAAGCCTTTGGCACTTCATATCCTAGGGTTAATTTTTTGGATGTTTAGCGTTTCTCATTGTTATTCATGATAAAAATTCCTTTGAGCCTCATTGTAACACAGTTCAAGAAGCCATGTATCCATCACATCTCTTCTCATAGATAAGCTACCACCATTTGAGCTAGTTTTCTTTCATTTTGCATGTATATAGTTTCAAAATTTTCCATTTATTAATTGAAGTCAAATTTCATTATATCTCTAGGTTTAAATCTATATTTAATTTCATTCCCTTTGTAAATTCGGATAGATATAAATATTAATATTCTCATTATGGTTTGAAAAGTATAAGCGAAAATATTAACATTGTTATTATGGTTTGTTCTTAGCTTGAGAATAACTTTTGACATTGTTCCTAGGATGAAACCCTGGAAGAGGCTAGAAGACACGACGGTTCCTCACGAGTCGAGGGTTGTTGTGAAAAGGTTGTACAAGAATGTTATTACCAAGTTTAGGACCACTAAGGGCTGATAGGAAGAAATTAAATGAAATCATACTCAAGCAAGACTGTCCCTTATAATGTACCCTTTTTGGCATATACATTTATAAGCTAGAAGAATGTTTGGAAGATGTAGGATATGTTGGTCTCATGCTCACTGGTATAGTCATAACTCTTCTACTTTATGTTGATGGTATTGTTCTCTTGGCGAGGAGCCACTACATTCTTGGAAAGCAACTAAGAATCTTCCAATATTTCTTCTCCAATATGGATATGACTCCTAATACTAAGAAAACTAAAGTCATGATAATTAAATAAAAAATATTACATATGATACTTTCGTATATGACAACAACTACTTGGAGGAATTTCCTTCATACAATATCTTGGAATCGTTATCCATCGCGCATTCAAATGGAATTTTATAATTAATAAAAGGATGAATGGAGGATGGAAAGCCTATTATGTACATGGAAACTATTGTAAGTTAGAAAATATTTGGATATGGGATTAAAATAAAATATTCTTTGAGACCCTCATCACTCCTCTTATTATATATGGGTGTGATGTTTGGGGTTGAAATATCTCCAAAGGATCATGTAGGAAGATGGAACATATTAAAAGTAATAATTCCTGTCCTATCCTCCTAATTGAAGTAAGCCTTTCCCCAATTGAAATCAAGGCTATGACTAAGTATCTTATGTAAAATAAGAAGTTAAACAACATGGAAGCCAAGAGGTTTTCTAGAATTTCTTGTAACTCTAGCCATAACCCTTATCTTTAGCTCAAGTGGGGATGGCATAAGGATGTCTAATCTTGGTTATACCAATGGGTAATAAAGGAGGAGACCTTTTTGTAGAATAAGGAAAATATTAAAATATTATTCGTTCAAAATTTAAGGAGAAATTTTAAGGTGATAAAGAGTTATAGGGAAAAAGAAGACTAAGATATTATAATGAGGTGATAAAACCCATTCTCAAAAAGAAAAAATATCTCTTTGTCTTGACTAATGTTAACAAAAAAATGAGAATTTCCAAAATAAGAACAAATTATCATGAGCTTCATAGTGAAAGAGGGTGTTGGTCAATTCCAAAAACACCATGGGATGAAAGGGTTGTTCACCTTTATGACACCAAGAGGGTTGAATATGAAAACACTTTCTCTTTGATTGTCCATCTCATACTCACATTCAATATAATTTCAAAATAATTGTCACACTACCAATTTTCTTGACCTTTTAAGTCAGCAAAAATATGGTGATCTTGGAATGCTTCTCTTAATTCTTTTCGAGCATACAAATAAAATTCTAAAGAATTATGAGTAATATCTTACCTTCTTACGTCTGATAGACCATATTGGTCTTAGTGGACATTAATCATTATCATCATAAAGCTTTAACTAAAAAACCCTATTTCCACCATCATTCAATAAATTAAAAACCTTTGACTCTATATAGTGTATCATTGAAATTATTTTTTAAGTGTTTTGGATCATTTCAAAGACCAAAAATACCTCATAAACAATAATTTAAAATTGGTAAAATTTCATTTTTGACAAGGTGAAATTATAGTTTCTAAATTCCCTCTTTTTATATATAATAAATGTTAAATAATAATAATAAAAGGTTTTAAAAAACCTTTAATCGATAGGCATCTCTTAAGAAAATAACCAAAACATCTACTTAGATCAATTTAGTTTTTTGGACATACTTTATTATCTTCTCCTAAAATCCATAATTATATTATTAAAAAGATAAGTAAAGTGTCATATCAATGTTTACATAGATTGATTTTCTCTTATTGGGAATGTGTTAAGTTTTTTTTTAATGGTAAAAAAACCAATTTTGGGAAGTAAAATGCCTTCCCTCACATACATAAAACTTTACCTTTGCCATAATACCTTTATTTCGACAACAAGATTATAATATGCTAAATCATCTATTGGTCAAATGATAATGTTGTGCGACATGAGTCAAGCCATGCGAGTCAAGTTAAATGTCCCCACATTTAAATAATATATATGCATTGTAAATATTTCTAACTTGCAAAACTCAAGGCCAGGGAATAACTAGAAAATGTGCATGAATCCCCATTGTGGGATAGGATTATAGCATGGTTATTATGTTCTTCATGGTGTGATTATGTATGTAAATGCATGAATAAAAAGAAATACATAATAAAAAGGTTGTGTGAGAAGTAACAAGGGGACCACGATACCACACTATGGGAAGAGGAAATAGGATGCATGGGTGATATCAATTGACATTTGTCCTTTGAAATACAACCTTCCTTGACCATGCTTCCTTACAAACAATTCTCATCAATATTTGACTTGTGTGGTCTTTTGGATGTTTCCCCATGTTTCTTGTGAAGGGAACACTTTTCTTATGCAAACCCTTGGGGGAGAGCCATAATCACAATTCTTCATGGATAATTCTTACACTCCATTTGAATTGGGAGCATTCCTCTCCCATGAAAATTCTTGATTACCATGAACATTCATGGAGGAGCTTGTGTGAAACCATGATTTTTATTCTTTTTAATGGGAAACGAAGATTATGTTATTATGGATAGAAAAGCTATGTAGAGTTGTGAACTTATTTCTAAGGAATGAGAGGAAATGGGAGTGTTTTGGGGGAAAAAATGGTTAGAATATCCACAATAGTTGAATAAAACACCATTATAACTTGTAACTCTATTAGTGAAATTCATGGATAGTTTGAGTCAAGTGTTCTCCTATAGGTCATTCGAAGTAAAAAAAACCAATAGTATTGGATTCTTTTTGTTTAATACACTAGAAGAGAAGAAGATTCCTAAGGCACTATGACAAAAATAAGAACAAAAGAAGAAGATATTTATAGTGTTGTGAAGGAGACGAGAGTACCATGGTGATTGATCACTATATGAGGGCATGAAGGTGCTCCAAAGTGAGCATATTATCTATTTCATGAGAGTGATGAGTTAGGTTGAGTGAGATTGGAGTAATGCAATAGTTTCTTTTGCCTTGGTGGTATCATGGTTTCGCATGGAGGTGGAATCCATCGTGGATTCCTATGCTTGGTATATGAATCACTCTTGAACAACTAGACACGTGTTCATGATTGTTTTTCCTTGTGTGCAATATGTTAATGAATAAATTTGAAATGTACATGATTATTTTCATTATTTTTGTTATGTAAAAAATTATTTAATTTTAGGTTTATTATTTAAGTTTCCACTTCATTGGTATTGGAGCGAATGATCTTCTCGCCTGGCAATCACTAGTCGTCATCGTCGTTGCACCATCCATCATATCCCTATTCCGCTACCACCTTATCCACCTATGCTATCCATAATTTCAGCCCCAGGTGAGCTTGCCGCTCCACAGCCCTGTCTGGGCGTTCCAATCATCGGCTGCTGCCTCCGTCAGCATCTGCTCATCAGTAGCTGCCACCGCCGCAGTCTTCTGCATACCATCCCCATCTTCCGCACTATCTAGACTTACCATGACGCTTCCGCCCTTCTGCTAGTAGCTCGACCCTATCTGTGCCGTGTCGCTGCCCAACTCCAGCCGCACACTGCATCCATATAATCCTCTATGTACACAATCCCCGTCAGCCTACACACCATGTCCCTTTTGCCTCCGTCCAGCCCCAGCGCTGCAGTGATATTCGCTTAAGTTTTTTTTTGAACGGTCAACGGGAGGTGACACCCCATTTGCAGACGTGACGGTAGACATATAAAATTATATATAACGTCAAATATATATATTCAAATATATATATAACATTTATTTATATATATAATGTGAAATATATAATATATATAACATATATACATAATTATATTATATATTATATATAATTTAATTAATTAAAATTTATTTTAATTAATTAAAAAAATAAGATGGCAGATAAATACAGGCCCCCACAAACTCGCTTAATGTCGACAATGACAATGGCGGATTTCCAAAAAAAAATATTGGATGCGGAGCATAAGATACATAGTAACCACGATAAGGTCGGTAAAAGATTAGATGAATTCCATATCAAGCTTGAGAGGCAAGCTGATGATATCAAAAATCAGGATGACAAAATAAAAAATCTTCATGATATGACAAATCGAATAGAAATAAAGATGGAAAATCAACATGTCCAAACAGAAGTAGAAATCGGAGAGGCCTTAACAATGCTGAAACTTCTGTGTAAAAAGGAGAATTGTACACCCGCACAACTACTAAAAGAAAATGAAGAGAATCAAGGGCACATCATATTAGATTCAACAAAGTCAACAGACTCTCATGAAAAAGTTGAATCCCCAAAAAAATCAGCAACACCCCACCAAGAAGTGAGTAATGCAACCCTTACAAACAAGAAACTTTGGGATACCTTTACCAATCAACACCCCTTTTTCGCTCAACCATTAGCAACATACTAGTGAAGGGAAAAAGTCGAGATGCCTAAATTCGATGGAAATGAAAAAAACAATGTTGCATGGATAAATAAAGTAGAAGAATACTTTGAGATATATGACATCAATGACGATGACGAAAAGCTCAGGCATGCATCCATGAAAATGGAAGGAGAAGCATATAATTGGTATATGTGGTGGAAAAAGACAACACGCGTCATTAGCTGGAGAAAATTTAAGGATGCATTCTTTAAAAGATTCCAAGGTGTAAAGGAAGAAGAGTTCTTCTCAAAACTCATCAAATTACGACAAAAAGGAAGTGTGCACGAATACACTCAAGAATGGGAGACCTTATTAACACGAGTACCTGGGTTATCAGAATCTCATCTAATTCAATCATACATCTCGGGACTCAAAACCCATTTACAAGTATAACTTGAGATGCATGACATTACATCAATAGAAGTAGCAAGACGAAAAGCAAAAACAACCGAAACGAAACTCAAACCAATATTTTGGTCAAAAGCGGAAAAAACATATTCAAGACGAAGAATACCCCAGTATGTGGACTCACATAATACAAGATATATTCCACCACATCGTCATGAAGATGAAAAATCTAATGTGGAAATGCAAAGGATAAAAGAGGGTAAATGCAAACACTGTGGTGAGAAGTGGGATCCCAAACATAAATGTGCTAGAGGAAAAGAACCAAAGAACCTATATAATTGTGAAGCAACCAAAGATTCAAATAGTGAAGATTCTGACATAGAAGAAATAGAAGATGCCCCAGAATTCTCACCAGAATTAGATGACGGAAGTATTCCGCAAGTGTCATTATCAACTATGACAGGTATATCACAACCTCAGACCTTAAAGTAAAAAAGGACACATAAAGAAGAACAACATAGTGGTTCTCATCGACTTTGGTAGCACGCACAATTTTTTAGATGCAACCATGGCAAAGAGACTCAATATTTTTTCATTTCCCTTACCAAACATTAAAGTGATGGTAGCTAACAGTAAGAAGATTGAAAAGGTGGAGAAATGCCATAAGGTCAAATTGCAGATTCAAGACTTCAGTTTAGAGTCTCTGTTTTTCACAGTACCATTAGGAGGAGTAGATGTAGTCTTAGTGTTACACTGAAATTTGTCACCATGACTATCTGAAGTTAATATGGCTCCATCAATAGTCATATTATCCTCCTTGTCAAGCCTAATACCTCTGCTCTTCATGTCAAGCTTCAAAAAAGAGAGAAATTCACTAAAAACATGTTTATCTTTGGGTACGCAGGTTCTCTCTACCTTGCCTGCGTGTACGCATCCCAAACTCATTGTACCTGCATACTTGTACGCTCTGTAAGCCAAAGGATGGGTGCCTACCCCTGTAAAGGTCAAAAGGCGCGAGTTTCATCTTAAAAAAGTTACTTGTGGTCACTTCTAGAGCCTTCTAGAAGAGTGTTTGACGTGTATTGAGCGCCTCCAGATGGTTCATGCATCCCTATGAAAGAGGAACTTATCCCATCAAGAGAGGAGCTACCCCATCCAAAAGAGGGGAGTATCCCATTGATGTTGGACCTGATTAACTTCCTCTAGAACACTATACATACATGCATTGTGCCAGAGGAGGGGAGGTTGAAAGCTGAACATTCCAAAGGGTAGATGCTGCTGGAATTAGGACTTCCTTGTAGAAGCTTGTGAGGAGAGATTACCATCCTTTCTTGTTTCATTTGGAAGTGGGTGAGCTTGTCAAAGTAGAGGAAAACTCTTGCTAGACCCTGGGAGGAACTTGCACAACACCAAGGCTCAGGTTGTAATGGTTTCTTTTTTGTTTCCTTAATACAAATAAGTCCATTCTTCTCAATGATTTGTTGTTAATGAATTGTTTCATATACTCCTTGGTCTATATGTTGAATATGCTTTGTTTTATGGAATATTCAGGTGTTATGTAATCGTTTGATTGTTAGTGTATGCAGGTTTCAAAGTGAAGGAGGAGATCTTCTGGATCAATGAAGCTAGGCGTCTACAACAAGCGTTGGACCTAAGGTAAGATCGAAAAACACTTGGTTTCTCATAAGATAATGTATATTTAGAGAAGGATTTCTCTTACTTATTCTGTTTGTCACTAGAGAGTCTTAGACTCCTAGGGAGGTTAGTTTTGTCCGCAAAAATAAATCTTTCCGCATGACACTTAGGTATCCAGTGGTTACGAAATTTAGGTACTTATGTCGCCAACCACCAAGTACAATTTATAAAATTCAAATGGGGAGGTCAGAAGTACAAATTACATGGATTCCAAGCACCATAAAATCAAATTGTATCATCATCTCAAATGATGAAGATGAGTAAAAAAGGAGCACTCGCTTATGTAGTACAATGTCACCAATTAGAAATGTTATCTGTAAACATGACCAGTGAAGAGTCACCAGAGATACAAGATCTAATTAGGAAGCATGAAAAAGTATTTCAAGACCTACATATGAAGATGCCGCCTAATAGGGAAATTGAGCATACAATAGAAGTCAAGGCAAGATCAGACCCCGTCAACATCAAGCCACACCGATATCCACATCACCAAAAAACAGAAATTGAGAGATTAATCCAAGACCTTTTAAAGTGTGGGACTTTGATCATCTTGGAATATCTGATCAAGTGGAGGAACTTACTGAAGAAGATGCTTCTTGGGAGAATGAAGCATTTTGTCAACAAAATCTGTCATTACGTATGCTTTGAGGACAAAGCATTCTTTCGAGAGGAAGGCAATGTTATGTAAAAAAATTAGTTAGTTTTAGGTTTACTATTTAATTTTAGGTTAAATTAGATGAAAGGGCACGATCATAAGATCATTCCCTTTCCCCAAAGGGTGCCCATGGTGATATATAAGCTAGGAACCCCAATGTAAACAATCATCATCTGTCAATTCATTTTTTAATAAAAATATTTATACATATATTCTGTTTATCAAGAAGTTTCCACTTCAATTTTTTTGCATTTTCATATGAATTATGTTATATATTAGAAGTTTGAATTTGTTATGGAGTGCCCCAAGGGCTACGAGAGGTATCTAGATAGATTACCCCTATCAAGGTTTTAACCTAGACTATTTTCATAATAAGATGATGTTATGTTTCAAATGTAATCTCCATATTTTGGGCTACCTAAGAGTTAGTCAATGGATGTATGAAATCATTCTATTTGAATAAGGCCCATTAGATAGTAGTAAGAAATTATTTCATGTAAAATGGACCACTTATAAGGTCTACAAGGTAGTAAATACCCACTAATGTTGAGAACACAAGTACTTAAGTTTTGTTATTGAGAATCCATTTAAAGATAGAGGATGTTGTGGAATGTTTTGCTATGTATTGTTGTATTTGGAGATTTGCTTAGTGAGAGGTTGATACACTTAAGGTGCAAGCAAATATTGCTTCATTTCTTCAAATTTATCATAATACAATGATATATTTCACATTTTTCATCTCTTTTATATTTGTAGCTCATGTTTTGCAAGTCTATGCTCTATATGACTAGTTGCCTTTCAATTTTAAAGGTTAAGGAACACTACACATAAGGATTCATCTAATATTATAGCAAAATTTCCTTCGGTTGTTGAATTATACTTAGTCAAAGTTCTAAGCTATGATTGAATATTTGACCATACCTAATTCAAAACAGAGAAAATTACTAAAATCATTGTTCCACCATGAATAGATATTGGATAATGGTAGAACCCTACTCAAATCTTAATTATATAGGATTCTTGTCAAATTGTAGTTAGAAAGAGGATTTATTTGCCTCAAATTTTACTATTCAAATAACATCTTTATATACCAACCACCAAGCCACATCCAACAAATTTTATATCATTATTACAATGGCATAAGATTTAGTTCCAAAATAATCCTCTCAACATCAATGATATATAACACATAATTTAATGTTCATTCTGAATGTTTTTGTCTCTTTTAAACCTTTTTTCACAATTGATGTTTAGGGAGAAAACCATTAATAATAATATAGAAAAATGTTTTATGGATTAGTCAACAAATTATCATTTTCCCGTTATATATGGGTTATTGTACATATTTTCCTTTTTATATTCCTTTTAACTAATATTATACTAATATATCTTATATTATAATAAAAAATTAAATATTAATTTTCAATCTATTGGAAAATTCAAATATTAATGTTAGACATAAAAAGTTTCATTAAATTTAAAATGTGTACATTTTATTGTATTACAAAATTGATTTGTTGGAACTATTATCACTTAGAGAAAACCCTAGTTGTGGGAAAGACTCTAAGGTAATCTCTAACCAATCTTTTGAACTGAAAATTAGCCCTATCAATTCGAAGGGGGATCCATTCTATAACTCAGTCAAATATGACTTGTTATGTACCTAGCACATTGACTAGATCTGATTGGATTATACAAGATTGTTCTTGAAATGATAGGAAAAACCATTGGGCATGGATTCTTTTTGACAACGATTTATTGATTACAGGCTATATGAATAAAATACAGAGGCAGGGTAACAATTCTTAGAAAGTTCCTCATTAAGCTATGATAGAAGTAGATAGAAATAAATATTGAAAACAGAGCGACTGCTCAATTCTGTGAGATATATTCAAGTCAAAAACATATAAACAATTTTGGAAATTCTAAATCTAAGTTAATAAACAAATTTCATATTTAATCACTCAATTCCAAACATTGAAGACATATGGATCAGATTGTGAAACAAAATAAATGACATGCACTAGAACAGAAAGGAAACCCATCACATAAGAATCTCTATAAATCTGAGTAAATAATGTTGATTACAATGATTTATATTAATATCAAAAGTATAAAGGTTATGCCAAGGTTCTGCAAGAAGTTTCCAACCCTTTTTCATTCTATATAACTTGTCTTTATAGAAAAGACTACAACTTACAACTTGTTTCTAGCATATTCTTTAATTACAATTTTCTAAAAATAACAACGTATATGTAAATACATGCATATAAACATATTTCCAGACCTATTTGTATGTAAATTATAACAACATGCTATAAATATAGCTCGGAAGCAGGGTTAAAATGGTGACTGATCTTCCACCTCATTAACTATAACTCGTGCTTCGTCATCCCTCCAAATATATCTTTTGTTGAATAGATCCTCCTTTCAGGCTTCCTGATCTGATAGTGTCGACAATCTCGTTGTTATCCTTTTGAATCTAGTTCATAACAGTATCACTGATGGGCTGACTCTCAATGCTTTTATAGAACCAATTTCCAAAAATGCGTTGTAATGAAATTATCATTGCCCATTTTCCTTTACTAGTGAAAAATCATTGATATACAATTTATTGGTCTACAGATCAAATTTTACTTTAACAGTGAGAAATCAAAACTGTGTGGTAAAAAATAAACTTAGCTAAGAGTGTCAGTTTCCACTAGTAGGATATCCACATTTCCCCCCTTCTATCTCTTACTCTTTTGAGGAGTTTGATATATGTTTATGACCTCCTTGGCCAGCTTAGGAGTTTTTTTTCAACTTGATTTTTAGTCTCAGCTTGCTCCATGGCCTGGTGTGGGGTCTTTTTCCACCTTTAAACATCTATGCCAAGGTGGGTTCCTTATCTACTAGTGTATGCTTAGCTTCAAGTTCAATCATTTTTCCCTTAGCTTTCTTTGTTTTCATACTAACTTCTTTTCTATAGGTATAGGGACAATAGGGGCAGAAACAACCTTTGATTTATGTAAATTATCACTTCTCCTAGTATAAAATTTGGGTATTTCGGGAACCAAAGGGGGAACTGTTTCCGCCTTTTGTTGGATCCTTGTTTCTATAGATGAGATCCCCTATTTAGGATTTTGTGGCTTCTTAACTCTCTTTTTATACCCTTATTCCTACCCATTTTTAGTTTTGCAAGATAAAGTTCAAACCATCCCCAAATCAAAAAGTGTTCCCAGGGTCTTCTAGTTCTTTTTAATTCACTTTAAATTAACAATTTTACTATATCTTTATGATATAAAGTGGGAGTATGCATCAATTCTTGCTCTAACCTTAGCCAACATATGTTTCAGACTTTCCAATAGAAAATAAGGGGTATTTATTCTCAATTGATCTGCTATGTGAGCCAAAAATAGGAAGTTCTAAAGATTGACTCGATTGTAGTGTCCCTCGCAGGTAAAATATGATTGGGTGATCCACAGGACACAGTTTCATTCATCCTTTAACCAGGAACTATGCACCCTTGAATGACAATTCATCTCTTTAAATTTATCTTTTAGAGAGAAGGGTACATCAATGTCGGATAAAACATGACTTCTGAATGCTCTCTCTCTATATGTAGGAAAACCTATGACTTTAACGATCAGCTCCTTTGTCACCTTAAATGTAATTCCCCCAACAATCACCTGCTGACCATCGAAGCCTTCAGCAAATGCTCTAGCAACCTCATCATGGTAACCTACACACCAATTGAAAAATTCCTCCCATCCCGCTCTTTGAAATTGTTGCTAGATTTCAAGATAAAACTCGAGTAGGTCAGGTACCTTAGGTTTACTGCTAGTCAATTCTCTGCTCCTTCCCATGTTTGTCATAGTCAACTGAAATCACAATAAAGGGATTATGATTCAATCCTAGATCTCTGGGGAACACTTAACAACCCATCTACATTTAGCATAAGAAAAAAACACTTCAATCATGGGTTATATGGGTAATTTCTATATGTGGTAACTTATTCCAAAACGTGTCAAGCTTCTCATCATTATAACGAACTGACAACTGATTTGAAAAATATTAGCATGCGATCATAATTTCTTAAAACCCACATGACCTCTCGTCAATGGAATTCAGTAATACATCATGTGATCTTACCATCTGAATCACCAGTGCGTGTTTGATCGATGATTTCTCCTTTGATGACGTGGATTATGTCAGCGTAATATAAGACAAAAATTTAAATTTCTCCCTTTGGCGTTGATACCCTGGATGTTAGTGCAATTTTAAATTTTCAAAACTATAATAACTTTGACACTCTTGTTCTCAGCACTTCAACTCTGTTTATTACAAATTTGCGCTGGAAATGTTGTTGTTAGGACTTTAAAAAATCATAGACTAAAAAATGTGATAATAGGAACAAAGTGATTTTAATTCAATTGTAAAATATTGAATAAATATTAACTAGTATAATTGTTAGGTTAAAAAAAGAATTCCAAAATATTTTTATATGAATTTTTCTCATATTTTATAAATTTTTATTATTGAGCCAAGAGACCCATTCTACATATTAGTGTGAAGGCGATGTGTAAGTATGTATATCCCTCTTAAAATAAAAATAAAATATTATCGAAATAGAAACGCAGTATCGGCTATAATTATATCTATATATATATATATTATTACTATATATCTATATATTAATCTGATGCACTTCTAAATAAGTTTGTACATGAAGAAGTTTTTATCTGTCTCGACTCATGTTAGATCCATGGTTAAGATGGATCTATGTTGGTAACTTTTAAAAACTCGTTTCTCTTCTTTGAATCTTTTAAAATTTCTAAAGTTATATAAATTTAAAAGAGTTAGCATTTATATATTTTTATTTTTTTTTAAATAATTGTTAATTAGAAAGAAATATTCTACTTAAAATACATATTTTATCTTCTAACCTTAGATAAATATTAATTTGAAGTGTTGGTAGGCAGAAGCAAGAGGGGTGTTGATTTTCCTTCATGGAAAAATTGCATTGTGGTTCACTTGGGGCCTTGACCCTGCAACAAATAATCAAGTTGAGTTCTTAGCAGTGAGGAAAGGTCTAGAATTATCTCTATCCAAGAAAATATATAAGTTATTGGTTATTGGTGATTCAATGGTTTTCATTTGGAAAACCATCAAAATTCAGGATATGACATGTCCAGTGCACGTTGGTTAATTGAACGCAAGTAAGAATATTTGTTTACGCGGTGCTAACTATGATTGTTTAGTAAGATAAATAAGACACATAAATATAACTTGGGAACTTGTACAGTATGTTGCCATAGCAGCGCGAAAGTACTTGAACTAAAGGATAGGGTTGCGCGAAGGCCAATTGTACTCCTTCGTGGAGGTACTGAAGGGCAGAATAAAGGGCTAGACTGACAGAGCCTAGAACTTAGCGACCTGTGCGGAAGCAGGAACAAAGGGTGCAAACCGACATCACGACCATCTCAGGGTGCAGAAACTTGGTTCTAGCATCCCCCCATACTGATTCAGGTGAGACTTCAGTCTGCGCTCTGTGGGTTGATGCCAAAAGGGTCATTAGTGTAGGGATTTGTTTAGCTAACTAACGTTGAACCTGGGTAAGGCCCCACACAGCCAACAAATGGTTTCGTTGCCAGGACCAAAATCTGCATAAGAGATGTGTGATGTTGTATCACCGGAATCCAACTAAGAAAGTGATTAGAGACTGGTTGGATAGGAAGATCCAAGAATTCACGACGCAGGAGAACAAAAATCTGTGACTGACAAAGAAATAGTGGTTGGATAGGTACCTATATATAGAGATCCATGAGATCTTTTTACGTTCCTTTCCGGTTGAGCTATACGAGTGGATCACGTAGCTAGTGGATAGCCAAGGAAGGTGGAGACTTGATGGTCCTATTTTCTGGACGCCGGAGTTAGTACAAAGATTTGAAGCCTCTGAGGATAAGATCACCTGCGCTGTCGATCATTGGCTCAATAGCATCATAAGAGGATTTGTGACTAAATTCACAGTCGATACCTCAGTTAGCTATAGCGAGGTGGAGCGGAGCTTTTTAAAAGGTCAGCGAGGTAAGTACTTCAAATCTTTGAATACCTGGATTAAGATGTTATTGTGCAAAAAACAGGTTATGCAGCTACCTTGATGTTCGGACCTACGCGAAACGGAAATACTTACAGGAATGAAGGGAGAAAGGGTCCTTAATATAGTCCATTAATTTCACCTCCACTAGGTGATGAAGAGGGAGTAGCATAGGCTTCTCTACGAAGTGCAATTCAGTTAATAAGACAAGGATTCCCACGAATTCCACCTCCACCCACACCACCTCCAACTTAACCACCATCACTTGCGATTTCACCCATACCACCTCCACCTCCAATTTCACCACCATCACTTGCGATTTCACCCATACCACCTCCACCTCCACTGCAGTTCAGCATGGAGAATTCAGTGAAGCTGCCTCTGTTTAAAGGCTTGGGAAATGAGGATCCGGACCAGTTCTGGATCGTTGTGAAAGTTGTATGGGAAGCTCAGGGTGTTACAAATGATCACATGAAGAAGGCAACAGTGGTTAGTGCTATGTAGGATCGCATGTTGATCTGGATTTAAACAGGAACGCAACAAATTACAAAGATAACCATAAACATAGAGATGCAGTGGAAAGAATACTTTGTTTCATTAATGTAAAATACCAAAATATGCTTACAAACAGAAATGGAAATAAACCAGCTAGTGCGATGGTAGCTTATCTCTGAGAAGAGATGTGGTGGCTGCATGCCTCTGAACTATGTTACAATGAGGCTTGAAGGCCTATTTATTGTTGAGAAACTAACGAAAACCCTTAACATACCAAAACCTAACCCTAGAAGATGAAACACCAAATTGTGGGCCTCGTTTTGGGTAAGTTCATTCTGGGGTTGTAATTTTGGCACCCGATCTTCGTTTGATGTGTACAATAGCTCATTAGAAAGATCTATCTGAGAATTACAACTTTGGGAAGAGAAACATCAGTCTATGGATTTGTGTTGCTCCCAAATTTCCCAAAAAACGTCGTTTAGGGCCTCAAAATGGCTTTGGAAGTTCAGGACTCGAAAAACTGCTAAAAATATTAACTTGTGCTACAATTACATAAACTGAAAAACTGAAAGAGCCAGTTGTGGGGGTCCAAGTGGGATAGGTGGGTGGCCACCAACATCCACCTGGATCATTCCTCCCCCCTTAGGAATCAATGATCCCCATTGCGTTGAGTTCCTCCATCTGTTGAACTTGGTCCCTAGTGAGTTGTTCTGCAATCTCAGATGTGTCAAGTAATGGTGGGAAGCATGGTCGAGGGAGGTACACATTGAACGCTTGGTGCAGGAGAAGGAATGGAGGAACGCTGTGCTCCAAAGAATTATTTCTCACAACCTTGGTAATGGTGTAAGGACCATGTTGGCATGGTCAGAGCTTTTGATGGGCTCTTGTAAGGCGTTCTTTTTGTAGATGCAGCCAGACTTTGTTGCCCACCTGAGCTTGTGTGGTACCCTTGTGGGTGAGGAGAAGTTGTTCTTGTGTTCTTTCGTGATCGTATCCCTCTGTTTATGATGTTGCATGGAGGAACCCTTCACGGGGGTCATGGATGTGGTGACGATCTTCCCCTTACTTTGGGAGCGAACCGACAAAAAATGAATTTCTTAATTTGGAGATGAGTTTGCTGCCTTTCTTGGCAGCCATCAAAGAGGTGGTGGTAGGTGGGGCTACCTTCGATATCTTGTACAATGAATTACAAAAACAAATAATGACACCACGAGGCCTTGACTCATACACAGTATGTCGCCTCCACAAGTATGGCTGGCCGAATAGTACATCACAAACATCCAGAGGTGTAACATCACACAATACCTTATCTGTGAAGGGCTTGATGTTGTAGGGAAGGCGACATTGTTGGCAGACTCAGAGATCTCGTCCTTCATGAAACCACCTGATACTATACGGCTATGGGTGTGGTGTAATTGGTAGGCCCAATCGCTTCACCACCTCTACAGAAATGAGGTTCTTCTAGCTCCCATTATCAACAATGAATTGCAGCAGCGAACCCTTCACCCACATCTGTGAGTCGAAAAGACACACCCCTTCCTCTAGATCTTTAGGCTCATTCTTCTGGATCTTGGTGGTGGCAACAATGGCGTTGGGCTTTGCATCAATGATTTGTTTCACTTTGCCATTCCCCCTATTGGGTTTTGACTCAGGGTCGGAACATGCATCTGATTTTGAAGCCTTCAACTCTGCCATCGACGACTGCTTGGTTCGACACTCACTTGTGTTGTGAGTGGCGCTCTTATGGAACTCACACCACTTTCCTGTGTCCTTCTTTAACTTTGTAGTGTTGTTCCTTTCTTGTGGCATCGATGGGTTGTCTTGGGTCACCCCACCTTGGCTTTGTCCTTTGGTCTTCATATTTTCAGATCCAAAGTATCTCTTCTTCTATTTGAACTTTTTCTCGATTTTGACAGCGTATCAGTATGCTATGCTAAGCGAGGAGATGTTTAGGAACTCCATCTCTTCCTGGATGTATCTGTGTAGGCAGTCATGGTATTTGAGTACCAGATGTAGCTCAGAATATTTGATACCCAACTGTGTACGAAGGGTATGAAAAAATTTTGTGAACTCCGACACATCTTAGTCTCGTCCCTGTCACAGCGTGGTCCACTTGATGTATTTGTTCTCATAGCTTTTGGCAAGGTAGTACTACTCCTTGATGGCATCCTGGAAGGAATTCCAAGTGGGTGCGACTGAAAAAAGTGAGTCCGTACTTTCATCCTTCTACTTAGAGTAGGTTTACCACCAGTCCTTGATGTGGGGGGCTGCTTTGAGAAGAGCGAAAACAATCTTTTCCTGACTCAAAAATTCATGAACAGAAAAATAACCCTCTAGCAGATTTAACCATTTATCTACGGCATCTGCATCTATTTGAACCTCAAATATGGGGATTTCAAAATTAACTTATATCTTAAAGGGTGTGGCATATCCAGAGTAGCTATTGGAAGCCGATGCATCGTCTCTGGGTAGTCATTGAAGGATCTGGGAAAAGTTGTCCATCATCGCGTTCCTTTGCTACTCGAGTGCTTCTTCGAGAAAGATTTTGATAGGATCTCCTTCCCCCTCATATTTATTTTCATCTGCAATGGGAGGCCATCGGGATTTGGGAGGCTGGTCTTGCAAAGGTTTGACCAGTTCAAGCCCTAACTCCTTATATCTAACCTCGTTGGGGACATGCAAAGAAAAACAGAGAAAAAGCATACCGCTCTGATACCACTGATCTGGATTTAAATAGGAATGCAACAAATTATAGAGATAACCATAAACACAGAGATGCAATAGAAATAATACTTCACTTCATTAATGTAAAATATTGAAATATGCTTACAAACAAAATGGAAATGAACCAGCTAGGCTATGGTAGCTTATCTCTGAGAAGCGATGTGGTGGCTACATGCCTCTGAAATGTGTTACAATGAGGCTCAAAAGCCTATTTATTGTTGAGAAACAATGGAAAACCCTTAACATCCCAAAACCTAACCCTAGAAGATGAAACGCCAAATTGTGGGCCCCGTTTTGGGTAAGTTGGTACATCAACTTCCCGGGGTCGTAACTTTGGCACCCAATCTTCATTTGACGTGTACAATAGCTTGTTAGAAAGATCTATCCGAGCAATAAAACTTTGGGAAGAGAAAAATCAATCCATTGACCCATGTTTCTCCCAAATTTCCCAAAAAATGTTGTTTAGGCCTAAAAATGGCTTTGGAAGTTCAAGACCCGAAAAACTGCTAAAAATAGTAACTTGTGCTACAATTACGAAAACTGAAAAATTGAAAGAGACATTTGTGGGGGTCAAAGTGGGATATATGGGTGGCCACCAACATCCAGCTGGATCATTCCTCCCCCCTTAGGAAGCAATGGTCCCCATTGCGTTGAGTTCCTCCATCTGCTGAACTTGGTCCTTGGTGAGTTGTTTTGCAATCTCAGACGTGTCCAGTAATGGTGGGAAGCATGGTCAAGGGTAGTACACATTGAAAACTTGGTACAAACGAAGGAATGGAGGAATTTTGTGCTCCAAAGAATTATTTCCCACAACCTTGGTAATGGTGTAAGGACCATGTCGGCGTGGTCGGAGCTTCTTTCTGCAGATGTAACTAGACTTTGCTGCCCACCTGAAGCTTGTGTGGTACCCCTGTGGGTGAGGAGAAGTTGTTCTTGTGTTCTTTCATGACCATATCCCATTGTTGTTGTTGTTGCATGGAGGAACCCTTCACGGGGGTCATGGATGTGATGACAATCTTCCCCTTACTTTGGGAGCGAACCAAATAGAAAATGAATTTCCTAGTCTGGGAGATGGCTTGTTGCCTTTCTTGGCAGTGATCAAAGAGGTGGTGGTAGGTGGGGCAACCTCTGGTATCCTGTATATTGAATTACACAAAGAAATAATGACAGCACGAGGCCTTGACTCATACACAACATGTCGCCTACATAAGTATGGTTGGCCAAATAGTACATCACAAACATCTAGAGGTCTAACATCACACAATACCTCATCTGTGAAGGGCTTGATGCTGTAGGGAAGGTGACATTGCTGGCAGACTCAGAGATCTTGTCCTCTGGGAAACCACCCGATACTGTATGACTATAGGTGTTGTGTAGTTGGTAGGCCCAACCGCTTCATAACCTCTGCTAAAATGAGGTTCTTTTGGCTCCCACTGTCAACAATGAATTGCAGCGGTGAATCCTTCTCCCACAACTGTGAGTGGAAAAGACGCTCCCCTTTCTCTGGATCTTTAGGCTCATTCTTCTGGATCTTGGTGGTGGCAACAATGGCGTTGGGCTCCGCATCAATGATATGTTTCCCTTTGCCATTCCCCTTGTTGGGTTCTAACTCAGGGTCTAAACATGCATCTGATTCTGAAGCCTTCAACTCTGCCACCATCGACTGCTTGGTCCGACACTCACTTGTGTTGTGAGTGGGGCTCTTATGGAACTCACACCTTTTTGCTGGATCCTAGTTAAAGGTGCTTGGATGCACATGGTTCCAGGTTATGCCGTAATAAAGATTTTGATTCATTTCTTGCGATGGTCCGAGAAAAGTCGGTCTTGCGATATCTCAGGCCTGGTGCTTTTTATTTAGCAGTTTTCTGGTTGTTGAATACTGTCCTTCTTTGACTTGGTGGTGTTTTTCTTTTCTTGTGGAATCGACGGGTTGTCTTCAGTCACCTTGCCTTGGCTTTGTCCTTCGGTCTTTGAATTTGCAGATCCCAAGTCTCTCTTCTCCTGTTTGAACTTTTGCTCGATTTTGACAGCATATTGGTACGTTGTGCTGAGCGAGGAGATGCTCAGGAACTCCATCTCTTCCTAGATATACCTATGTAGGTAGCCGCGGTATTTGAGTATTAGATGCAACTAAAAATATTTGATACCCAACTATATGCGAAGGGTATGAAAAATGTTTGTGAACTCTGGAACATCTTGGCCTCATCCCTGCCACAACATCATCCACTTTATGTATTTGTCCTCATAGCTTTTGACAGGGTAGTGCTGCTCCTTGATGGCATCCTGGAAGGAATTTCAAGTGGGTGCGATTGAAAACAGTGAGTCTGTACTTTCATCCTTCTGCTCACAGTAGGTTTCCCACTAGTCCTTGACGTGTGGGGCTGCTTTGAGAAGAGCGAAAACAATCTTTTCTAGACTCAAAAATTCATGAACAGAAAAATAAACCTCTAGCAAATTTAACCATTTATCTATGACATCTGTATCTATCTGACCCTCGAATATGGGGATTTCAAAATTAACTTGTACCTTAAAGGGTGTGGCATTTCCAGAGTAGCTATTAGAAGTCGATGCGTCGCCTCTAGGTAGCTGCTAAAGGATCTTGGAAAAGCTATCCATCATTGCATTCCTTTGCCGCTCGAGGGCTTCTTCGAGAAAGATTTTGATAGGATCTCCTGCCCCCTCATCTTTCTTTTCATCCACCATGGGAGGCCGTCGGGATTTGCGAGGCTGGTATTGCAAAGGTTCGGCCAGTTCAAGCCCTAACTCCTTATATCTCAACCTCGTTGGGGACATGCAAAGAAAAATAGAGAAAAAGTAGACCGCTCTGATACCACTGATCTAGATTTAATCAAGAACACAAAAAATTACAGTGATAACCATAAACACAGAGATGCAAAGGAAACAATACTTCATTTTAGGAATGTAAAATACTGAAATATGCATACAAATAGAAATGGAAATAAACCAACTAGGGTGATGGTAGCTCATCTCTGAGAATAGATGTGGTAGTTACATGCCTTTGAATTGTGTTACAATGAGGCTCGAAGGCCTATTTATTGTTGAAAAACAATGGAAAACCCTTAACATCCCAAAACCTAACCCTAGAAGATAAAACGCCAAATTGTGGGCCCCGTGTTGGGTAAGTTGGTACATCAACTTCCCGGGGTCGTAACTTTGGCAACTGATCTTTGTTTGATGCGTATAATAGCTCATTAGAAAGAACTATCCAAGCACTATAAATTTGGGAAAAGAAACATTGGTCCATCTTCCAATTTTTCTCCAACATTTCCCAAAAAACATCGTTTAGGGCCTAAAAAAGGCTCGGAAGTTTAGGACCCGAAAGACTACTAAAAATAGTAACTTGTGCTACAATTATGGAAATTGAAAAAATAAAAGAAAAGAGACAGTTGTGGGGGTCCAAGTGGGATAGGTGGCTGACCATCAACATCCACCTGGATCATTCCTCCCCCCTTAGGAGGCAATGGTCCTCATTGCATTGAGTTCCTCCATCTGCTAAACTTGGTCCCTGATGAGCTGTTCTGAAATCTCGGATGTGTCCAGTAATGATGGGAAGCATGGTCGAGGGTGGCACACATTGAACACTTGGTGCAAGTGAAGGAATGGAGGAATGCTGTGCTCCAAAGCATTATTTCCCACAACCTTGGTAATGGTGTAAGGACCATGTCGGCATGGTTAGAGTTTCTGATGGGCTCTTGTAAGGCGTTCTTTCTGCAGATGAAAGCAGACTTTTTTGCCCACTTGAAGCTTGTGTGGTACCCCTATGGGTGAGGAGAAGTTGTTCTTGTGTTCCTTCGTGACTGTATCCCTATGTTCTTATTGCTTCGTGGAGGAACCCTTCGCGGGGGTCATGGATGTGGTGACGATCTTCCCCTTACTTTGGGAGCGAACCAGACAGAAAATAAATTTCCTATTCTGGGGGATGAGCTTGCTGCCTTACTTGGTAGTGATAAAAGAGGTGGCGGTAGGTGGGGCTACCTCCAGTATCCAGAGGTGTAACATCACACAATACCTCATCTGTGAAGGGCTTGATGTTGTAGGGAAGGCATTATTGCTGGCAGACTCGGAGATCTTGTCCTTCATGAAACCACCCGATATTGTACAGTTGCAGGTGTGGTGTAGTTGGTAGGCCCAACCGCTTCATGACCTTTAGTAAAATGAGGTTCTTCTGGCTCCCACTGTCAACAATGAATTGCAGTGGCAAATCCTTCACCCACATCTATGAGTGGAAAAGGTGCTACCCTTCCTCTGGATCTTCGGGCTCATTCTTCTGGATCTTGGTGGTGGCAACAGTGGCATTGGGCTCCGCACCAATAATCTGTTTCCCTTCACCATTCCCCTTGTTGGGTTCTGACTCAGGGTCGGAACATGCATCTGATTCTGAAGCCTTCAATTCTGCCACCAGTGACTGCTTGTTATAGAAATATTTGGGCACTGCAACCCCAATCATATATGTTCATAAACCAAGGGCTTCTGAGTCCCTAAAAGTGTTTTTTCACACCCTAAAGGAACAAGGTCAGCTGATTACATCATCTCCCAGAAGTTCTCCATGGAAAACTGCTCAGAACTGGTCAAAACTAGACCATATAGACTGCTCAGTGCTAAGGGTGCGATGCATCTCACTTGCCACATACAAAAAGTGCGATGCATACTGAAAAGCCCTTCTGTAGGGTGCGATGGGAAAGAGTAGACAAATGGTAGAGATAGTTTGTGTTATCACTCAAAATCACTATTCACCTATGTCTAAAGATTCATATAAAAAAAAAATTTGTTTTAAGTCAATAGGTTCTTAGGTGTGTCACTTTGAGATTAGTTTTCCAAAGGTATTGATATGCGTCCTTGTAAAAAAAAAAAAAAAACCGTTAGATACCCTCTCTCATGATAGTTAAAGCATGTCGTGTCTTGATTACATCATTCTGATTTTGCACAGTTTCGCAGCACGATATGATTGGCCAGTTTAGCTGCGCAATCATTTTTCCACCTTTCCGCAGCATATCATTGAGCAGCCATTTCGTAGC
>APFE031426347.1:0-23202 GCA_000404065.3 Pinus taeda | reverse complement strand
TTAAAATAAATATTTTTGACAATAAACAAAGTTAAAACCTTGTGATTTATAAAATCAAGTTAAAGAACATAGAAGGTCAAAACCATAGGCACTAAGTTGTTGTCATGACCTTAATGCAACACATTGCTTATAAAAAACTTCAATGTATAATTAGATAACATATTCACTAACTCAATAGAATTTCATTTCGCAAACCATTCCCAGAATTATAAAAATACATCATAAGAGTGAAAGCTACAATCCTTATTATTGTATATATCCAACAAGGAGAAATTAGATTTTCTAAATACAAATTAAACTTATCGTCAATGAACTCTAAACTGTTCTTATTAATAATCTTTTTTCAATAAAATAATATCTAATTATATCTTAAATAAATTATAATAATGCTTGTAATCTCATAAAAAATTATAATTCAAATTATAATAATACTTACCATCTCACTCAATATAATTCTACAAATTACAAATTGCAATGAAAAGGTTGACTCTAGTATTATATATAATGCCTATTAATAAAATTCCCAAATATAATGGCTTTTAGACATAAATAATCGCTCTACCTTTATATAAATGTCTCCTTTTATTTTAATCTCCAAAAATTTCATCTATTCTTTTAATCTAAATTTATATAAACATAGGTAACATTTGCAATTTGATATATATAAGCTATATTGATGCTTATATAAGGGGTTTTCGTAATAATATCTAATGACTATAAAAAAAACTCCCAAATGTAGTGGCTTCTCAAAAATAGATAATCGCTCTGTTTTTATATAAATGTCTCTCTTTGTTTTAATCTCCACAAATTTCGTGTATTATTTAGAATTTTCTTAATATACATTTATATAAACATAGGTATTTAGAATTTTCTTAATTTGCAATTTGATATAGGTAGGCTATATTGATGTTTCTGGAGCGAGATTGTGGAGTTTCCATAATGTAAGTTTATATAAACATATGTAACATTTGTAATTTGATACATGTATGCTATATTCATGGTTTCTAGAGTGAGACGGTGGAGTTTTTATTTGTTAGAAATGTTTGATTTTAATAAATATCCCGTTTATTTTTATTTTTTTTAAATAAAAAATTTAAAAACAAAATAAAATTATGTTAACAATTTAAATGGAGTAAATAAAAAAAATTAATTTTTTAGATAAATTTAAATTAACAATATTTTATAATAAATATGGTAACGTTTATAAATCATATATATTATATTTTATAGTGTATATTTTTAATTGGTTTTTTAGCATAAATTTTGATTGGTTGATGGTTAACTATATTTATAATCTATTAGACTTATACCAAAAACTTCAAATATGTTAGACTGTCATGAAAGTAAATAAATTGTATTTTTGGAAGGAAGGAGGCATTAAAGTTTGACATACATTACATATGGCATTATTCTTAATTAAAGGTTAATTGTATTCAATCATGGTTTATTTGGAAATTTCTCTAATAAACTAAAAAATTACAATAACTAAAGTAGAAAAAATTCAACTAAATTTCATTGAAGTATAGTTTATTTGGTCATATTGTTACAAGCTTTTAAATGAATTCGGGCTAAACCAAGGATAATTTAAAAGGCTAAATTTCATGCACTAGTTTTCCATGTATTTTCCAAAAAAATAATTGGCCAGTTATCATTTTTCATAAAAATGTTTAACTCACAATTTACAGGTTCAATATTAAATCATTAGAAATTTGAATATTTTGACAAAACTATTGTCAAACATTTTATTAGATACATATTAGGGGCTACTAATATTGACCAATATTACTACGGTTTAAGAGAGATTTTGATTCTTAAATGTGACATTTATCGCCAACAAAATTAGCTTTTATCTACAAAATTTCACCAAATAATAAGCGTTAATGTATCTTAATCACACCCTAAGTGCAACATTTATTTCTAACAAAAATAGCTTAAAATTTCACCAAATAATGATAGTTGCTTGAACCAAACTTCAAATGCAATTATTTTCCACCAAATTTGATAAATTCTTCCCTAGTAAATAAGAGTTGTTGTCCTACAATGCTATCCACTAATATTATTTTTGGAATTTATGACTAAATTTAAATCAAAACTAAACCAAGAGAGTTTATTACCTCTATGGTGATCCTTTGTTGTTATAGTAAAAAGGGTTATTTAAATTATAGAAAATAAAGTGAATATATTATAGGTATTGAAGGGAATGCGAAATAGGCATATTTATAGATATTGTGGGGTACAAAATGGGTATGAAGTCAAACTAGAGGGATATATTATTGGAAAGATGTACAGGGAGGGGGTTTCAACAAAAGGATTTTAGGGGTATTTTGATATCCCCATGAATGTAAGGGCTATGTGGTATGCACATATTCATTGAGTGAAGACCCCATGTATTTATCAAACCATCTATCAGCTGCACCTCCTATTTTTCATAGTATTGCTTCATATAGTTGACTAATGTTCATTGTTGTTTACTATGGTTGACCATGGTTGATGACAATTAAGGAATGTCAACCACAGTTTATGATCACTAACCATGGTTGACCAAAGGTTGATAAGGATTCACCATTGGTGAATGTAGTAGGAAACTAGCAAAAATAATTGACAAAGACCGATTATGGTTAAATATGGTGGAACAAATTTTATGACCATGTTAACCATGGTTGACCATTGCTGAGTTGGTTTGAGGATGGTTAACTATAATTGAAATTATTTTCCATGTTTGACCATGGTCAACATGTTCACCCATGCATGAAGTCTTGACATCATCTTTGACTATAGCCAATTATGGTTGACTATGGGTGAACATGGTTGACCATTATTAACAACATTTAACTATATATGAGTATGGTTGAGCATATTGATCATCCTTGATAAAGTGGTTCATTATGAATATCCATTGATGATCACGATGGCCATAGTTGGCTTACAAGCTAGTACATATAAAGCACAGAATAGGAAAAAATACATATCATAGGAATCCACACTATGGAGGTGGATTTGGAGGAAAGGCTAGAGGAGTAACAAAGAGAGTAGTGCGTTCATGCATGTGGAAGTCTATGTGTGCTACCTTTTCTTCTAGGGAGCGAAGGTTGCCATTTGTTCGCCTGTGGTGACAACGTAGACTTTCCACTGAGTCCAGGATCTCGTTCTGCATGTGTTGAAGATCATTGATATAAGCTACCAATTTATTTCTATCTTCATACCTCTACTCCCTTAGAGTATCGATATTGAGCTGAATGTTGGTCAGTTGAGCAACAATAGACTCCAAGGAAGCAGGGGCCTCTACCTAACCCAGGGAGCGAGCTGGTGACAAAGCCACACCCTCTCCCAAATGAAGGGATACCAATAGTTTCAATAGAGGAGCTTGGCTTCTCTTCCTATTGTTGTCGTACCATGCATAGTGAAACCCCTCCTCGGAGCACACATCCCCTCTAACGGGGCATTAGAACACCACTATAATCACTAGCCACCCCTAAGAGGATGACATTCCACCTAACCAAAGAAAAGAACTAAAACAAACTATATTGAAGCTGCAGAAGGAGTAAACAGAAGACGTTACCGAGACCTTTACAAACCCTACACTGTTGAGACTAAGGCATTGTTCTGAACTCTATCCACCCTCTTGCCAAGGAAACACCAATGGTAGAAGAAAACGAAGTCGCAAAGAGAGCCCAGGAGTCTGTTTGACCTGCTCTTGCACAGAGCTGACCGACTGATAAGACACCACCGGCGAGATGGCTAGTAGAGTCCCACCCATCAAGATCTCCCCACAATCAAACTGAGAGAAAGCATAAGTGCCATGAGCTATCCCAATTCACCTAAAGAAAGAGGTGATGACTTGGAGTTTCATGCTGTTGTGGGGCCAAGAGAGCCCCGAAATCCCATGGCCATTTCGACTGCTGGTGGTCTCCCTCCTCTAGGCTGTAATCAATATAAAAACCATGTTCGTCTACCCCTAGCCAAAATTACAGCCATGCAACAGTAACACTAGACAAACTATGCACCAAACACTGCCTCCTCATCACCGAAATCCATCGAATAGCCTTTAGCAGTCTCCCTACCTCCATATGAACTATCGCACCAAGATTTTATCTACCGGTAGGTATGACGTACTGTGGAGCTTCATCGAGCTCTGTGTGCCACCATGCCATTGTCTGGAGCCAACGTTAATCACCCCCATCGGGGATATAATTTGTGATATAGTATTAAATTAATTTTGAATTTAAATTGTAAAGACAAGTTAATTAATATTTATGAATAATTCATAATAACAATTGTTTTACTACTAATTTAACAACTAAATTATGACTAGCAGATTTATGTAAATTAAATTACTAGTAAATATAGATGGATATCAAAACACTTAGTTTCTAATCAAAGTATTTAGTTCCTAAAACATTTCCTATGGTCAAAATTGAAAAAACATTTAAAAAATTTGAATATTAAAAAAAATAAAATATATCATTAGCTATTTTCAAATATTTTCTAAATATTATACTTTTGTCGATGATTTGTGTTTTAGTACTAAAATGCATGAATTTCACACATCCACTTAGAATAAAACGAGGAATAAAGTTGTAGTATATTAAACTGCTTTAACAAAATTCACACATTAACTTTTTGCATGGTCACTGAGACCAATTGTCTGTGTTTGGTTTGAGGAAAGAAGATAAAAAAAACTTTAACAAACCAATTGAAATATATGAAAAATTGAAGGCTAATCTCTCAATAAATTATGAATATAAAATGACTTGAAACTAAATATGAAATTAAAAGTAGGATCCTAGTTATACCTAAGGGGAGCTTCAAATCTTTTGACATGCTAGAACAACAAACATTAGAAAAAACAAAAAAATAAATTAATGAATTCAAGAACATGAATTTCTTGAATTCTTGAATTCAATATCTTGTTATAAGATCATTTTCATGAATTGTTGATATACTTGGAGACAAAAATTATAAAAGCAATGTGTAAATAAAATTCAAGAAATTTAGAGAAAAATGCTCACAAGATCCTAAAAATTAATAACTATACATTGATAAAACTTTCTTAATAAAATTAGGAAAAGAAATGTTCACAGATTAAAGTAATTGGAATTGAAAATAGAAAAAAGACAAAAAAATTATAAGTCAAATTAAAAGGTAATAGAACTTTAAAAAATATATATTGCAATAAGATTTTTTAATTATTTTTTCCTCTTTAAAATTTGTCATCCTAAAAAAGAATAGAAAAAAGATTAAAAAACTAACAATTGTCCAAAAAGGTGCAAAGAGAGGCCGATAGGATTATTAAATTGGAATTGTTGAATTTTTCTAGAAGAGTTAATTGGTTTGTGGAAAACCTTGTTTTCTTGGACTGGATCATTGTACAATTACTTTTCTTTAGATGTTTTGTTTATATCTATATTTCAAGGAGCACATTGAATGTCTTATTTCATTTCTGCTATCCTTACTAATATCCTTTGTATGTTTTTTCTTGATCAATTTGATGAAATATTCCATTATCCTTTGGTTAAAGTCCTCACCTGCATATTAGTGTACATCCCATTAAGTTCAAAGCTCGAAAGCCAACCCATCCTCTCTACCCGACACGCGTTCATGCATTTTTATTTTTTTTTATCAATTCATTCATATTCACTACTATAATATTTGATATCTGCACATCATCAATTATCCTATCAATTAAGTGGAAATTTAGGTAGAAACAATGGCGAAATATGTAAGGAAACTTACCTGACATTCATACTGGACATTGTCATTGCTCAAGATGGACTGCTCAAGCACACAGAGTTGTAGTAGACAGGTTTGGTTTTTTTAGCAATCGATGTATTTTGCTTATACATTATGTCTGCAAGTGGTCAATAAATATGGTTTTCCTTGTGGTAGAAATCAGTTATAGATGTTTTAGATGAACTATGGAAATCTGAAAATCTGTCCTATGTATAAGTTTTTAATTTTTTTTGGAAATTTGGCTAATGTATGATTTTTTTTTTAGGAAACACAACATTAATATAAAAAAACCTGTTCACACTTTATGGGAAAGATTCACTGTACTTCATGGGAAAAATTGACTATAGAAATTATTTTGGGTAACTAAAACTATTCTAATAGGAGCTTAAGTTTCCCTATGCTGACTGGAAAAATTTAAAAGAGTAAATTATCGGACTCCAAATTTGTCTTATAAACTGTGTTTCCACAAAGTCCCAAAGCATATCATCACACCATATAATGATGCAAAATACATGGATTATTCCAAATAAATTTATACGAAATTTTATTTATCGAAGGAATATTTTGAGAAGTTCTAGCTATTCACATAGAGCTCTACAATATGAGCTGATATAACCCCTGCACAACCAATCTGATTGTACGATTGATTCACACTACTACAAAATTACTCGACTACACAATCTGGTTCGTAATTTTAAACAATGGGCCGGTCCCTAATGCTAACACATCTTATCCCAAACATAAGGAACCATCAATAGCCTTCTCTATCACTGCAACTAAAACAAGGCCTAACATTTATGTAGTTAAGTTTCTGCTTTAGAAATGGCGTCCAATCGACGAAATTAAAATCCTGAAAAAATAAAATAAAGCATAAGATTGCTTGCACGTAAAAACAATGATTCAGACTATCGTAGTTGTGTATGAGAAGTGAGAACTTACTTTAATGATTTAACTATGAAGAAGCGGGAGATGGAACCGAAGTGGGAGAAATTGTTGTGACTCCCAGAACTAATTGTTGCAGGAGCGACAGCAAATGATGTAACCTCGCTTATCATTCGCCATTGTCCACTTCTGTGAGACTCGCACAGATGGGGCAAGTAGATACCTGCACAAATTATATACAAATAAATCAATCATGGGCTAACTTTATGTATACATATACATATTCATGGCCGTAGCTATATTTCATGTAGTATTTCAGTCAATATACTATTTTACATCTGCGACACTAGTGGTGTTAACAGTGAGAAATAATGAAGTACCTTCCCTTGCGGCAAGATAACACAACGAATGCTGCAAAACCCATGTAAAAATGAAGGTGATCTGCTAGTTTTGTCGTCGGAACACGAAGTAATTGACAACAAAGGCGATCAGGAAAGTGATGCAGAAGAACTTTATGTAGCAAGACTGAGGACCTGGCAGATCCGAGATTTTGCATAACAGTGCCAGGTTCAATGCACAACAAAACTCAGAGGTGAAAAGAAGGCAACTCAACTGATATTTGCAAAAAGAAGTCAAAGTATAGTACATACTTGCTAGATGACACTTCAAATCAATGGTTGAAAGTGAGAAGACAACTCAATCGATATTTGCAAAAAGCAGTCAAAGTGCAGTACATGCTTGCTAGATGACACTTCAAATCAATGATTAAAAGTGTCTCACATGATCGAACAGGCTTGCTAGATGACACTTCAAATCAACGGTTGAAAGTGTCCCACATGTTCGAACGAAGCAGGATAAAAGTGTTGACTATGTTGATTCATAGGAAGGCCTATAGGCCTAAACATAATATAAAAGTGTTGACTATTGTTGATACATAGGAAGGCCTATCGGCCTAAACATAATATAACTGAAAAATTATTAGAATTTTTTTAATTTATGAAAATGGAAATAATAGAAAAAGAAAAAAAAATGTGAAATAAAAAGGAAATAAAACAAAAAAACAAAAAAATAGCAATAGAAGTTACTAAAGCTTTCATAATAAGACTTCAACCAATCACCTTACAAATAAATCAATTTAAATGATAATAAAAAGTAAGAAAAAGTGAATTGACAAGATTAATATATAGATAAGTAACATAAACATCACTTTACAAATAAAACAATTTAAATAATAATAGAAAATAACAAAAAAAATGGGTTAAACTATAGATAAGAGACATAAATTTTTTTGCGAAAGACAAAATAATAAGCAATAAAAAAAGGTAATTTCAGTAGCACTTATAAGAATAGAGAGATGATTAGAAAAGTCAAAGGAAAAAGAAAATCAATATTAATTAGTAAAAAACTAATAAAATAAAAGAAATGTATTTAAACATACAAAAAAACATAACATATAAATATTAGAAAATATAAATATGAATATATTAGAATTTATTCTTAAAAATAGAAAATTATTATTATTATTATTAAAATAAGTTATGAAAAGTGTTTAGTCTAAAGTAGGGAGCTAATGGTATTATATAGATATTTCGTATAAAAAAAGTAAAAATTAAAGTCAATTTTAATTAGTCAAAAAATTAATAAAACAATAAATTATTTAAACAAAAATAAATTATTTTATATAATATAAATATAATAATTAGTTAGAAATTATTATTAAAAACATGTTTTTAAATGGAATGAAAATAAGGTTATGAATAGTCTTATAAATAAGGGCTATATAGTAGCTAGTACCTGCAACTTAGCTTAAATATAGCTTAAATAAAATAAAAAATAATAAAAACAAAGATTTCAACACAAAAATAATACAACTAATAAAATACTATATTGTGGAATGCACCGCTTTAACCAACGCTTATCTTCTCTGGTTAATCTGAGCAGGGAGGTACAATTTCGAAATTCAATTAAATTTTTTTGTCAACCTAAGAAAACATCAAATTTTCATTATAAAAATAATTACAGTACCTTGTTTCTGTTATGCTTTTTCAAAAAACAATTTTGAATTTTGAAATTCATTTAAATTGTAATTTCTTAATGATCTAGCAATTTCTTAATTACTTAATTCACATGGACTTACCAAAATGAGGTATGACAAGAGGAGTAAGTTTCCTTAGAGACTTATGGAAACCTGTTACTAGCAACAGGAATATGTTACCTAGGACTATGCCCGGTTTATGATTGTCTGCCGAAGCTTGCAATACATTCGTGAGTATTCATTGATTTAAAACAGGGAGTCGGCTATTGCTTTACCAATTGACGTGTATAATTAGGTTTCACCTCAATGTGTGGGTTGCGTGGTTCAATGACGGGATGTGGCCACAGCCAGCTTAGGGAGGATATAGTCTTTGTGTTTTTTTGCTTCATTCATTCATTGATTCATCAACTCACCTATTATTTAATTTAATTTAGAATAAATTAATATGGATAATTGGAAGATGATAGCGATCAATCCAAAATATTTTTACATTTTAACATGTTCTTCGTGTTTTTTTTTTTACATTGCATGTCACTGTAATACAACAATTTACATGACAAACATGACAATATCACTATAATATAACAATTTACATGAATGAGATTCGTAACCAGTGTTGTATATCATGTGAAATTAATTAATATTTTTACAGGGTTGTATATCATGTGAAATTAATTAATATTTTTACAAATACATCTTTCCTGATTCATAACAATCATGTGAAATTAATTAATATTTTTATAAATACATCTTTCCTAATTCATAAAAAAATAATTAATATTTTTACAAATACATCTTTCCTTATTCATATCAAATTAATTAATATTTTTACAAATACATGTTTCCTGATTCATGACAAATAAACTAATATTTTTACAAATACATCTTTCCTAATTCATAGCAAGCTTTATATATGTCAAATTAATTAACATGGAAATGTAGGAAACCTCATAAAATTTCCGTGTAATTCTCAGATATATACAAGTCCCAATTACTTCATTTAAATGGGCATCTTTCCTAATTCATAGCAAGCGTTATATATGTCAAATTAATTAACATGGCAAGGTAGGAAACCTCATAAAATTTCCATGTAATTCTGAGATATATACAATTTCCAATTATTTCATTTAAATGCAATCTCGTAGTGTCGTCCATAATTTCCAAAGTAAATGTTAGCTCATTTACTGCACGTAGAACACAACCCACTCAACGATCTATTGCAATCCAATCTAAGAAATACAAAACAACAAACCACTATTGTTGAAAACTTATATTGCCGATACCTTTATTTGCATAATATCTTTAAAACTGTGTCCCCATCTAGTTGTGCATTAATCCTTGCACTAGAGAGCAGATGTTAATCCTTATTGGACAGGTATACTGTCCGCAATGCAGCGACTTGTTTAATACCCATGGAAGGCCATAACTCTGGAAATGGCCTTTAAATAAGACCATAAATTTATCAACTCACCAAATGAAAACCCCAAAATAGTTCAAGATTAAGATTATTTCGTGACTGTGATCATCTTTATATAAATTTATTAATATATACCACGTTTATATAAATTTAGCGGGATGGGTTTTAATTTGATTGGTTCCGTACTATTTGAAAGGCTTTCTTCCCGCCTGTAGCGGGCCAAGGAAAGAGAGATAGTGCTAATTAATCGAATGGTGTCCTGCCACATAGAAGGGCGTACAATACGGACCTCCATATATCGACCTCGTACGAGTACCCCTTTCCGCACAGCATCCCTGGAGCAGAATATCCCAATGTTCCTACGTTTTGTCTACCAACTGTAGAATATAGTTCAAGATCAAATACCTTTATATAAATTTAATTGAAATATACAATTCTAGCTAGCAAATTTAATTTATATACGAATCTAATTAAGATATTAATTTCACAGCAAAAAATAAGATACCAAGGATAGAAACGAAAAGATATGGTTTAGAAATTAATGTTGAAGGATAATTTTCCAACTTACCTTGAAATTGAATTCATCGATCAAACTTTCCAATTTTAAAGCTGTTACAAGCGGGAGTTCGATATAGAGATGTTCGAGATCTTTAGTCTCTATCAATAATTCTCTCTGCGGTACTGCCATTCCCAGAGAATTATTGATAGAGACGTAAAGCTATCGAACATCTTTATATCCAGAACTATTGATAAATAATTCCAGATGCATTGCGTTATTCTAGCGGCTTCTCTCCGAAAGCGGCTTCGGATATCTCCGTCAGAAAGCTCGGAAATCATATAAAGCTTCTTTGACCACCTCTGTTTTCCTCGCCACTGCGCCCAGTAGCGCAATGTTTGCCGGAATCAGTAAAAACATCTCATTCTATTCATAAAGACTTAAGAGTGACTAACCCTAAGCGCAGGCATGCAAATACAGGGTGTCTCTGTTTTCTACAAATAGACGTATCCATAGGCGTTAACACGCAAAAGTAATTATCTCACTATACTTTTTTTGTGGGTGTCCCTGTCTTCTACAAATAACAAGGGTTTTCTTAAAATTAGATTGCTTATCTGCATAAATCAGATTATGCATGAATCAACTAATGTTTTTACCGAAAACCCACTTAAGATCTTGAGCGGCTGCTAAATGTCACAAGATCTTGAGCGCATCAAAATCAGTTTATTTATTTATATTAATAATCAGTTTAATAGTTTATTATTTATTTATATTAATAATCAATTTAAAGAGTTTAATATGGAGTTTTTAAAATTTTTTCGGTAGAAATTTTATGAGAGAAATTTTGGCAGACGTGTTTTCAACCTAACCCTGCGCTTAGGGTTAGTCACTCTTAAGTCTTTATGCATAGAATGAGATGTTTTTACTGATGTATTTATCCGGCAAACATTGCGCTACTGGCCGCAGTGGCGAGGAAAACAGAGGTGGTCAAAGAAGCTTTATATGATTTCCGAGCTTTCTGATGGAGATATCCGAAGCCGCTTTTGGAGAGAAGCCGCTAGAATAACGCAATGCATCTGGAATTATTTATCAATAGTTCTGGATATAAAGATGTTCGATAGCTTTACGTCTCCATCAATAATTCTCTGGGAATGGCAGTACCGTAGAGAGAATTATTGATAGAGACTAAAGATCTCGAACATCTCTATATCGAACTCCCGCTTGTAACAGCTTTAAAATTGGAAAGTTTGATCGATGAATTCAATTTCAAGGTAAGTTGGAAAATTATCCTTCAACATTAATTTCTAAACCATATCTTTTCGTTTCTATACTTGGTATCTTATTTTTTGCTGTGAAATTAATATCTTAATTAGATTCGTATATAAATTAAATTTGCTAGCTAAAATTGTATATTTCAATTAAATTTATATAAAGGTATTTGATCTTGAACTATATTCTGTAGTTGGTTGACAAAACGTAGGAACATTGGGATATTCTGCTCCAGAGATGCTGTCCTGAAAGGGGTACTCGTACGAGGTCGATATATGGAGGTCCGTATTGTACGCCCTTCTATGTGGCAGGACACCATTCGATTAATTCACTCAACCAATCAAATTAAAACCCATCCCGCTAAATTTATATAAACGTGGTATATCTTAATAAATTTATATAAAGATGATCATAGTCATGAAATAATCTTAATCTTGAACTATTTTGGGGTTTTCATTTGGTGAGTTCATAAATTTATGGTCTTATTTCAAGGCCATTTCCAGAGTTATGGCCTTCTATGGGTTGCGTTGCGTACGGTATACCTGCCCAATAAGGATTAACATATGATGTTGCAAGGATTAATGCACATTCACAGATGGGGACACAGTTCTAAAGATATCATGCAAATAGATATCATGTAAATAAAGGTATCGCCAATATAAGTAAATAAAGGTATCGCCAATATAAGTTTTCAGCAATAGTGGTTTGTTGTTTTGTATTTCTTAGATTGGATTGAAATATATTGCTGAGTGGGTTGTGTTCTACGTGAAGTAAATGAGTTAACATGTACTTTGGAAATTATGGATGACACTACCAGACTGCATTTAAATGAAGTAATTGGAAATTGTATATATTTTAGAATTACACGGAAATTTAATGAGGTTTCCTACCTTGCCATGTTAATTAATTATCAGGAAAGATGCCAATTTAAATGAAGTAATTGGAAATTGTATATATCTGAGAATTACACGGAAATTTTATGAGGTTTCCTACCTTGCCATGTTAATTAATTTGAAATATATAACGCTTGCTATGAAAGAGGAAAGATGCCATGTTAATTAATTTGACATATATAACGCTTGCTATGAATCGGGAAAGATGTATTTGTAAAAATATTAGATAATTTGTTATGAATCATGAAAGATGCATTTGTAAAAATATTAATTAATTTGTAAGGATCAGTTCCTCCGTGTCTCTTATTTAGATAAAGGTATCAACTCTTGGCTAGTTCTTCTAAATGAGAAAGGTTTAATGTTCTAGGTCGTAATAGAGGTATGCAGAATAGCTCGATGGCATCCTATTAGCCTATGGTGAAACCCATGACCAAATTAAGACTACTGTCATCCTTTAGTTTAGGTCGTAGTAGCGTTCAATAGTGTAATTGTTTAGTGCTCCAACATTGGATCTTACTAATCAATGCAAGGCCATAAACCTAGGATCTAAAACTAAACCTAGAAAATGATTCTACATTAGCTCAGCTATTAGCCCATATTTTTTTTACTGTGAGTCACAAGGTTCACTTTGTTGTAGTATAAAAATCAAATTTGATTGGAATGTCGAGGAGGATGGTTATTGGACAATTAATCTGAATATTGGGTGCTTGGCTTTGGATACTTCATGATAGCGTCAACCTTCAAGAGAGTCATTTTGAGCTCACCATTTCCAACTACATGCCCAGAACACTTCTTGAAATAAAGTCTTCCTACTTAGAGTTGGTCACTTTAGTAAGTATAGTAGATCATCCTAATTGAATGGATGGAAATAGGGCATTACACTAACTGTCATTTTGTGGAGGAAATATTTTCTATAGTGATTTATTTTAGTAAAGAAAGTGTCATTGGCTATTCTGGATGTGGTTGGTCCTAGAAATGAAATGGGTTCTAGGTAGAGGTTGATCCTACATTTATGTGTCCTTTTCCTCTCTTGCGATGGTAAATTGTTTCATCTATGGTGGAAGCGACTATCTCAAGCCCCTGTGATGTGTGGACATACATAAATAGAGAGGTTTCCAATAGGTTCTAAAAACAAAACATTCATGGAAATATGCCCACCATTTGTTTTGATCTTTATGTGTTCACATGAGGATATTAAAAAACGAAGACACCCAAAGTATAGGTTATGGGAACGAAGGAAATATAAAATTGAGTAAGTATTATATTGTAAGTGCTTAGGTACTTTCATTCGTGCTTAGTGCTAAAATTCATGATTTAATGCCCTAGATGGCCAAAAGGAACTAGGGTGATTTCCATGGTTTTTATTTTAGGCTTACGCCTTGATTAAGGTATAGTTTATGGATGATTAGTTATTTGTGGCTATGCTTTGCTAGGGCCCCAGTGAATGAATGTTATGGTTGTAGTGCTTGCTGTATCGATATTTTTGTGAGCGGATGACCTCCGCCCTAGCTAGATGGCAAGAGAGAATCAAACATGTAAGAAAGAAACGCCATATCATAGTGTCCCATAAATGAATTCTACATGCATGTTTCAAGTGCTCGGATCTAGAAATGAGGAACGTAAGTTGCTCTTAAGGTAGCACCACCATCATGAGTTGAAAGTTCCTGGAAAAATTTATTAATGTAATTAGGAACTCTAGTTACATACTTGACCACCCCCACAACACTTATAAGGAATTCTTAGCTTGCTCGTTGGTCGATCTCCTTTCCTGGTAAGGTGCAACATTATGAAACTGAGCAGGTGAAGTTACTTGCGCAAATTCACCTATTAGTCTTCTTGGAAATGGCCCCAAAGGGGGGTTATGAGCAAATCCCATCCTCAACAAAGGACATTTAGTAGCATGATACCCCTTTTTCCTACACCCTGTATACCAAAATACTCTTTAGGCTGATAAATTCGAAGGTTAGTTCTTACTGTAATAAACATCTTCACGGGGTTCACTCCCTTTTCTTAGCTAGTATGGATGGTACAACTAACGAGCATGCTTGCGCTAACGTAAAAAGTGAAAAATGTTTCTCTTTTATATTTTATTAGAAGGTTATGCATTATTTTTTACTAGAGTGCTTTTATTGACCAAGCCAAGGAAATTACTGAGCATTTGTACTCTGGAATGTTGTTATATTCATATTTTTTATGATATTTTTTTTCATTGTTACAATTTAGTGGGTATCCCATAATTTTATTTTATCCATCACTTTGGCATCTTATTTCCCATTACGTAGATTATAACACATCTTTCCTAGTTGTCCTTGCTAGATTTTGCAAAGCAATTACATCCTATAACTCTATTTGATTGATTCACATATCAATTTGGAGACTCTGGAAACCTCAAGAAAATTGATGGATTTCAAGAAAATGGTATTTCCAGGA
Organism: Pinus taeda; assembly: GCA_000404065.3. NCBI lineage: Eukaryota > Viridiplantae > Streptophyta > Pinopsida > Pinales > Pinaceae > Pinus > Pinus taeda. The sequence continues at coordinate 8,050 of APFE031426347.1, read as the reverse complement.
TGGGTCATAAATTGGTTATTTGTTCAAAGTAAAATAGCATAACAATTCTTGCCAAATTTTGTACTTTTTGGTTACATTTTGTGTGAAATGCTCTCCTGCATTTCTATATTGGTTCTATTCCTAGAGGCTATTTGGTAACCTTTTTCACTTGCTTTTTAGCATCTGGAAATGTTTCCATATTGTAATTCTCTAACTTGATTAAATTGATGAAACTAATTATGGAATACTTTGGCTTAAGTGGAGACGAACTAAAGGTAGATTATGTTCAGAAAATTTTGTATTTGAATTCTTGCTATACTAAATAATTTTAGATTACTCATATCCATCCTTCGCTTGAGGGATTATATTAGTTTATGGAGTATTATGGCCATTTTCTCTTCTGAGTAATAAATATTTTAATATCTAATTATTTTATAGGTAATAGCATGTATTTTATCTTGAGAGCTAATCAAATATCTCTTTGAAGTTGAAATAAACACATAGAACATCAAGCTAAGTCTCTTTTTCTGATATGTATATTTTATTATCAAGGGAATTTTATCAAACTAACATCTTGTGCATACAAATTTTGAAATACTTATTGTTTATCCAAGTTGCATATGGTTTGAGTTTATATAGAAAATACTTCTAGAAATAACAATGTCATACCAAATCCTAAACAGTTATTATATCTACTTAATATAATCTAAACTACATGGTTAAAGTGAGAAGCATTAACGCCTTGAAAAACCATGAATTTGAGTAGTTTTGGCAACAAAGCATTATCTCAATGTATTAAAAAGTTTTTTTTTACTATTATGCAAAAACTCTTGAAGAGTACATGAGACCTTGTCATATTTCCTTTTCTTTACTCTCTTAGAAGAAAGGATATGATTGATTAACTTCTCTATGAAGCTTTTCAAGAGGACTTCCTTGTAGATAAACTCAAGCCTTTCTTCAAGTCTAACCCTGTGCCAAAAAATCAAGATGCCTGGCCTTCGTTTCGTTCTTAGAGGTTATTTCGAAACATTCTCACATGTTTTTTAGCATTTGGAAACGTTTCCATTTTGTAAATTTGTCAGCTTACTTAAATTTATAAAATATTTGTGATTTTTGTTTCCAAAATCCAAATGTAATTGGCACAAATTTCACTATTGGACGGAACAAATCTTGTGGTTTGTGCATAAATGATCAGACTATTAGTACATTTCTGTGTAATTTGAAGTGTACACTGGTAATATTTATTCTATCTTCAGTAATGCTCGTTTTTATGCTTAGAGTCAAAATGATCTTTTGCAATCATAAAATAAGTAAATTTGTGCATCAAAAGGACAAGTATTATAGGGATTAGATTTGGAGCTTTTTCGTGTACATTAAACTGGTTATTTATAGAGTCAATTTATTTGCTATAATGGGTTTTGACAATGAGAATATCTAGAATATAAAATCACTTTTGGAAAATATTTATGTCATGCCACTTTGTAAATTGGAGACATTAAGTGCCTACTATATTCCTTTGAGAAATCTCTATGTTTTTGAAACTGACTAAAATAAAAATTATTTGAGGTTTGAAAGCATCAAGAGGGCTAGGTACACTAATGAATAAGTTTGGGTGTTTCAACAGGACAATAGGGTTACACTTCTTCTTTATAAGTTCGATGGATTAATTATGAGGGAGTAAGAGTGGACTGTTATTTTATCTTCAACAATCTATTTTTAGTAGTTTGCACACTGTTTTCATTTGTTAGATAGTTTCATTTCACTATTAAGTAAAAGAGAGTGCAAAAATCATGGCATTGTCTTCATTAAGAGAATTCACACATCAGAACCAAAAAGCTTAAAATCTTAATTGAAAGCATGATATACAATTCAATTTGTAGCTTTGGTTGTTCACAACATTTATTCAATTGTGCTTTGGTGACATATCTCTCACATCCCCGCGTGGACACTTTTCAAGGTTACAAAGAGCCTTTCCCCATATTACAAAGGCTTATATTATATGGAGCATGCCTACATCAAATGTGATTAAACTTGAGATCCTGGATGTGGACTATGTAGAGATTACCTTTTTCTTCCCTTCATTAGTTAATGTCTTTGGGTGTTATAGTTTCCTCCTACATTGCAAGATTTCATGCTTATGAAATAGCTACCACATGAGTCTTAGTAAATATATGTTCAATGGTTGGTAACATTTTTTGCAAGCAATTTTGTTATCTATTTATTTTTATGTTATTTCTTTATGAGTATAAATATGTTTTGTTAGGTTTACAATAGATATTATATATAATGACTACATAATTGCTGGTAATCACAGAGAGGAAAAGTTAATCTTTTAATAGACTCTTTGAATTTTCAAAAAATACCCAGCAAAAGATTCATCATATGAAGCAATAAGATTAAACAATAACACTAGTGCATTTACATATCAACTGTCTATTAGTGATACAATTTCAATCATTAACATTCACCATGAGAATGTAGAAATCAAGAATTGTTTCATATCTGATTGACCACACATCCAAAGTGAGTATTGAATTCCTAACGAAGGCTCAGTGGTAATAACTAAGTTTTCTTTAAATTCTTGCTAACGAAATTAGGTCTAATGAAATCAAAACCCTTAGATAAGATATTTAATATCAATGTAACAATATTATTCACCATGCTATACATAATTTATTAGACCGAGTCTATGTAAATTGGTAAGAGATCTTCAAATACAAGATCACTCAAACAAACGTCATGAAATAAGATAAAGATAAGACAATTTTAATGTCCAAACTATGTTTGACAGTCAAATCAACACCAAATGAAAAATTCCTAGTGGAAAATACATCTGGGATATATTTCCTTGTGAACTACCTAATATATAGAAGCATTTTCCCCAAAAAATATTACATGAAATTAAATATATGTGAACACCAGACCAATATGGATTGGAGAAGAAAAGATAACGAGGCAAAAACCTTCTTTGAAGCTTGTCAATTGTATTATTCCCTTCATCTGGGAAATGGCTATGAAGCTGCCAACACTAATATGACTGAGAAGTTCATCCCATACGAAATATAATTTAGTATTCAAAAGGGAAAAGCTCATAAATAAAATTCCATTTGGAGCTAGAAGGTAAAGAGAACTCAGTTACATTATGCCAAATTTATAGATTATATAACCTTTCCAACTTAGGTTGTCTCTTAATTTCTAAATACGCTAAGTTTAAATAGACACATATTTCATGGACTTTGACATCAGATAAGATAAATAATATTAATGTCCAACAAATAAGAAAAAAAGTAGGTCAATGAGGCCAAAGAAAGTAAAATTAGCAATAGGCACCTCCACGAGTCCCTAGGGCTACTCTGAAATCATAAACCAAGTTACATTGATTAATACATAAGGAAGGAAAATAATATTAAGATCAAGTATAAAGGATTGAGAATTGATAATTTCAAACAACTTCCTTGAGGTAGGATTTAAAACTATAAACTATGCTCCCATTTTTTCAAATGAAAAATCCCCTATGTTGTTCCTTAGAATTCAATGAATTTGCAAAATTATTTATAACACTAAAGAGTAGAAATCACAATTTTTAACTTAATGAAAATGTAAATGGAAGTTGGAAATATTTTAGTATGCCCTGATTCTTTCAAGAAATAACACCATTTAACACTGGTTTAGATCAAAAAGAGATGGATTTACTGAGGAAAAAAATTAAGGATATTTAATATACTACAAATAAACAAACACATTACATAAGATCTTGCGTCGAAACGATGGAGGCGATTCAAGGATTTAGGGTTTCAGCTGGTCCGATTTGCGCAGACGCAGGCCCCAAAGACTCGTTCGGCTGTGGATCGACCAGAAGCCTGACCGCAGGATTCCCAGAAAACGCTGCTTCCCTCTGGCATAGGGCTGGATCCGCTGACGGCAAGAACCCTCATGACTCAAACCACAGGAAACAGAGGCCGGAGCGTCCATTCGCTGTCTGGACGCAGATCTGTCTTGATACACTCTCTCTCACAACCGCTCTGCTCAAGACTGGCAGATCCACCTCTGATTACCATCAACAGAGGCGTATGACAGATCCCAGACCCCATTTTGATTTGTCGGGGATCCGATTTGCTGATCTAGGGCCGTTTTTACAAGGCATGGTCGAAGACAAGGTATGGGGTGAGAGTATGGACCTGTACCCTTGGTATCTTGAGTTTTCTGTGCTATCTTCAGTACAGACCGGGGCTTTTAGCATCTCGAAGCATCGCTCCAACAGAGGGCTTGTAGGCTGCGACCTGTAAACGAGAAATAGCTCACTCAGGAACCCCGATCTGGGAAACGGCTCATCAGATTGGGTCGAATACTGCAGAATAGGAGCGGATCTATCAGATTCGGTCAGATCCAGACATAAGCAAAACAGAAATCTGTTAGATCCAGAACACAAAACAGACACAGCGGATCTAAAGCAATTTTTTATCAGATCAACAGAAGGCAGACACGTTTGTGTGCAGATCTGGGACCGGATGAGTGTCTTGGAGCTAAAAAAAGAGATCCAGGACAAAATAGGGACTCCAGTTGCATTACAAATCCTAATATTTTCTGGGCACTGCTTACAGAATCAACATACACTCTAACATTACAGGGTGGCAAAGGACTCAACTATTACCCTCAATCACCGACTGCGAGGCGGATCTAAGGGAGCTACCTCAAATCCTATAGGTACCTACCGAGATGCAACCAAAGGGAAAGAACCTCCAAAGGGGAAAGAAGCTACAACTGAAAATGCACCCCCAGGGCAGTACATTGTGGATCAAGCGCCAGAAAATCCATCCATCTCGCTGGATTTACCAGAGGTAAAATACATATTCTTAGATCTACAGAAAAACCCTGTTATTTGTAGATTTAACGGCTTCTGGCGTAGAACTGATGCTTTTTACCAATGGATCTACACATTTTGGACAAAAAACTGTCAAATAAAACTATGCGCAAAGGGTTTTTTCATAGTAACCTTTCTCGCAGAAGAAGAAAAGGAAAAAATCCTCAATGAAGGGCCTTGGTTCTGGGGCAATGCGGGACTGTTCATTACCCCATGGTTCCCAGAGTTTGATGCCAATACTATGGTGGTATCAAGAATGCCAGTATGGGTAAGGTTACATAATCTTCCGATACATTTCTGGCACTACAAAGCCTTATTCGCTATAGGGAATGCCCTTGGAAGAATGTTAAAGATTGATTCAGAGAGACACATAAAAGGAATCTTTACTTTTTCCAGGATATGTGTCAAGGTAGATCTTAGCCAAGGACTACCTGAAAGCATCATTCTAAATTTCAACAATTCACAGTGGAAACAAACTCTGGACTATGAGAATACAACATTCAGATGCAGGGGATGTCAACAAACAGGTCATCTGTTCAGTACATGCAAAAGTCAAAACAAGAGCAAGCCCCACCAAAGGAAGCCAAAAGGATGGCAGAACATAGATGACGTTGTAAAGAAGAGAGCAGCAGAAATGAAAGCCTCATCGAGGAAAAAAGACGAAGAAATAGAAGCAGAAGAGGATGATATCACTATAGAGGAAGATGAAACAGGGAACCAGAAGGAAAATACAACTGACAACAAGACTTCACAGGTTCAGATGACAAGCGTGGACCAAAGCATGGGAGGCACCAAACGGTATCATCACTCAGACACTTCAGACTCAGACAAAGAAACAGGCCCTCAGAATGCTGAAACACAGTTAGTCATGGCCTCGATCGAGCCCACTCAAGGAGAGTGGCATAAGGTCGAAAAGAAGAAGGGGAGAAAAACTTGAAAAATGGATTTGTTTTTATTCCTCTTTTAGTCTCTCTTCTCTTCTCTGTTCTTATTCTTTGTGCACGACTGTGTGCGGTGCGAATGTTTTTAATAATAATTTCTACTAAATTTCTTCATGTCATGTTGTGTCTTGCCTTCCCACCATACCAAGGCAATGTCTCTGAGGCGTAGGCTAGCCAGCTGAATCTTACTCTTGTTTGAGTCAATACGATGCACTCTATAATAAACATCAATCTGTCTGATCCTATTATCTAACTTCTCTGCATTCAACTCCCCATCATATAAGGGTAAGTCAAATTTAAGATCTAATTTAATCAAAGATGTCTTCATTTTATGTTCACGGCTATTAGGAGGCGTGAGGAATTTTTTTCTTTCCCTTTGCCTTTGGAGTGGTCATGGAGGACAGAATCTTTTGACATTTTCCTCTTAGAATAGACGCTTCCAATTTTCGGGTTAGTTTCAACCAATTCTCCTTCCCCTAGCTTAAGCTTTGATCTAGTTATAATTCAACAACCAAATCCAGCACAAGCTTGTCTAACCTTAAGAACCTAGGAGCTATGATACCACTTGATCTGAAATCACCCATAAATGACCTGAAAGAATTAATGAAGGTATTATGGACTCATGCACTAGGGTGTGCCTATGGTATTTTATGCAATGGATCGATAAGATTGCAAAATACACAAACACTGAAATAGTAAGAGAAACAAAGTAAGCAAACACATAAACACAACAAGTTTAATAATGAATTCACCCAATCCTCCTGGGCTACGTCTCCTGCTCTAGCCTTCAGTGGTGGCCTTTCTATTATGTCTTAAAAGTAGAGTTTTTACATGAAGGAGTTCAATTTGAGTCTCGCTTAATAGATGATGATTAGTAGGATTGTACTTGGAATCCCCAATTCTCTAGAGTACACACACTCCCCTTACTGAATCTCAACCTCAATTGTTCTCAGTTGTATGAGTCCAATTTGGTACTCAATACCTGATAGGTATAAACAGAAGATTTTCTTGAACCTCTTAAGCCTTCTCTAGAGTTCATATACTATTAGGCTCTCTCTGTCTCTGTCTGCTCGATGCTGCCTTTGCTCTCCAAGTCAGCTCGGCTTCTCTATTTTCTACAATTTACTTCTCTCACTTTCTGTTTCTCTTTCTCTACTTCCTCTTACTCTCTATCTGTTCGTGGCTTAAATCCAATCGCTTCCTGACTGTTCGTTTCCACTCGCCAGCTCTCTGGATCTCCTACCTCTGTCCACTTGAATTCCCCTGCTCTGTGTCATCATTGTTGTGTAACACTTCACGGAGAGGTGGCCACCTATTTCCTCACAAACTAAGTGTCATTTCTCTTTGAACGGTCATTATTTCCATTTCTCCAAGATTACCTATGAAACTGATTCCTCTGCCAACTTATCGGTCATGCCATACCTTAAATCTCATATGACTCAGCCTATTTCTCCATCAAATCCAGTCAGCCATCGGATCATTTCTTCACTGTCGATCTAGAGCCTCTAGATCCTATGGTCTTTGTCCATATCGGGCAGGTAAGTAGCATGACTTGTACCTATTCGATGTTAGTGGTTTTTCTCTCTCATCCATCGAACGGTTGTCACCCTGTGTATGGCATCGTGGAGGACTTAGTCGAACTTGCTTACCGCTTGAAGCCCTTCCAATATCCTGTCAGTTTTAGCGCTGGACCCGCCTTCTGACGGAATCGGCGATTTCCGTATAGTTTTATGCTTTCCTTGTGGTCTAGCACTTGGGGACTTTCCTTCACTAAGGGGGATGCCCTACAATATGCAATTAATGCTTTAGCAGTAATCACATATCATAAACTACCTCTGTTTTTGGATTTGACCTCCCGTTTGTTAATTTGTACCAGTGCACAGTCACCATGGGCCAACGTTTTGTGTGCTTTGACTGAGGGTCCTTGTTGTTCTGTGTTGACCACAAATTTCCATTGTTTAGAGGTTATTTTTAATAAGCTCGATATCCATACTTTGAAGCTTGAATAATTCGAAACAGTCATGGAAACTTAGAGAATGTTTAAGGATCCAATTCAGATCAATCCTTGTTACAATGTGACATTCAACCATGGTTGGCCATGGTTGCTATGATTGACAATGGTTGACCATGATCAGGCATTGCTATTATAAACCCCAAGGAATAATAAAACTAAGGTATTAATATGAAAACCCCAATGGATTATGAATCCAAGGGAATAATATTAAACCCATGGGACTAATATTATAAACCCAACATTGTTAAACCCAAT
>APFE031426346.1:62968-98186 GCA_000404065.3 Pinus taeda | reverse complement strand
ATCCTAAATGGGTTAGTGTGGAAGCCGAATGGACAAAAGGAGTCCAAGAGACCTTGGGATGTGAATCCCAACGGTCACATAATGTACTATATATGTATATCATTTGTCAATAAAAGTGTAATGCATGATTTGTCTTTCCTATCTTTCTCGCTCCCCATGCGTGTTTAACACTAATTTCTCTAAATTCCAGCAGGAATTCATTGAAATCACAAGATTGATGGGTAAACCCTGCACAATAGAAATTCCCTAGGGGTTTTTCATGGTGTTGAAACCGTGCACAATAGAAGTTCCCTAGGGGTTTTTCATGGTGTTGAATCTATATATACAGTCAAAAAAACTTGTTTAAATAACACGAATGAAGATTTCACATAAAAAATTTCACCGGATTCCAGCACTGGAAACTCCAAAAAGTCACACTATAAACAACTCCTTTAATTTATATGTTTATGCTAATTATTATTGTATTTTTACATCTAAAATAATTATATGAACTTTTTGGGGATTACCATATTATAAAGTATTATATAAACACTGAAATTCAAAATTCAAATCCCCATTTTATAAGTCAATTGAGTGGGGAATATGGAAAAGATTTAAGACAAATATTAAATTTTTCATTCTCAATTAATAAACTCAAAACCATTACATCAACATTTGTTATATCTGTTATCACAAAATCAGTACTGATGGTTGCTAATCAGTTAGACTCTATGTAACTATTTCAGACCAGACTCTTGGCTAAGGATTAGCCTCCCTAACCTGAGAGGGCTCTCTCAAAATAAACTACTGATTTATCTTTAAACACTAAGAGGGCTAACTCTTGTAATGAGAACTTAAATAAACATGATGGTTGGAAATACAACATAACATTTCTTCCATTGGGCTCATGGAGTCAAACACCATTTCAGTAAACTATCTACTACTCATTCATGGAAGTCAAGGCATGTAATGTTTAAACACTCAAAACATTTCTCAAAAGAACCTCAACTCATAAATATACACAGGAAGTCTGAGCACTAGGTGAATTCAGAGTGATTGTATATCTATAGAGCTGTAAAATATGAAGGATAAGAAAAAACCACATACATCTTGAGCATTTGAACAAAGTATGAATCTTGAGAAGAAAAAGTAGTCTTTCTATTACTGTAAAAAGTCTTTTACATAGGCCAATATAAACTCTGTTTTTTGCATAAACATCCAACCCTCATTACATCAGAGTTTCATCTATATATAGAAAAACATTATTAACTACTTTGAGCCTCCTCCTCCAGCATGAGGGGAGCTCGATGACTGTCATTAACTACCCCTATCTATTTTTAACAGACTCATTAAACACACCAAGTATTAAGCTGTAATTACAAAGAGTCCTAATCAAACTTAAATTCTAATTCTATTCTCCTCGTTACATGATTCCTTTCTAGATCTTCGACAGCTGTCTCCTTTAGTTTTGGCCGTGATAGCTGAGATAAGGATGCAAGGAACAAGATTAGCATTGGATGATGAATGTGCTGATGGTTCACTGATCATAAGAACAAACCCCTGTTTTCTCGACCCTTGTTTCCCACCATCCTTCGAAAGTTAAGCAATATGTTCCCAGCTCTTTAATACCCCAAAATTGACGAGCATCACCATATTCCCAGATTTGCTAGAAGCCTTGTTGATTGAACAGGTGTACAAGCCCAAATCCTCGTATGCATCTTCAGCCAAACCCTAACCAATGGTAATAAAGTACCTTTATTAAAGTTGTAGCTTAAGACAAAATATTTCACCTTTATGGAGAATACACACTTATCATTATCTGAATGGTCCTGCTAGCCTTATGTGGTCTCCTTGATGTTCATTAAGCATTTTCTTCAAAAATTTGCTGACATCATCATTGAACTGTTTATTTTCTTCAAAAAACGACACCTACAGCAGTTTCGTAGCGCGCTACGAAACTGCTGTTTTTTCAAAAACACAGTCTTTAGTGAATATCTCGATATTCTCTTGTGACTTTAACAGCTCTGCCATCAGCTTCAAAACTCCTATTTTACCTTGGATTTATATAGCCGTGCTTACATGCCTTAAAATAATGAACTTAAACAAAATTAAACAAAACATTGGAACAGCACCTGACTCAGAATTCTGCAATTTCATTTGGCAGCTAATTTATTTAGCTGTGCTTTCAATTTTGCAACCTCCTTTTCCATGGCTGCGATTTCAGCTGCCGCCCTCTCCATCTCAGCCATTTCTCTTTCGGTTGCCTCCCACTGGTTCTTTGCAGATGCAGTGTTTTCTTCTTTTATTTCCTTTGTTCTAGATTTTTTCTCCATTTTTCTTACTTGTTTTCTTGTAAAAGGCTTTTTATTTATTTTCTCTGCTTCCTCTGTTTTGGGCAGCTGTTTAATTACTTCTGTTCTGGGCATCTCTACAGCTACCCCTTCTTCATGCACCTTCTCGGCCTCTTTAATTTGTTTCCTTGTAACTGGCCTTCGTGGTTTAAACAGAAACTCTTCACCAGGTTCATCAAACCTTAACCTCTTCGAAGCCTTTGATTTTTTAGTGCTCTCTGGTGATGATTGAGTTAAGTCAATGTGCATTGGCTCAACATGCACTGATTTAGCCTGTTCAAAATCAATAGCCTCAAGCAAATCATTTAAACTAGCCTTCGATATTGGACTTACTTCCACAGCTACTGATTTGCCCTTCTCCTTGCTTAATTGGCTTCTTGTCCTCACTCCTGATACCTTTTCAGCCCCACTTGGTCCAGGTACATCCTTCTTGTGCTTGACCTTCTCTTTTGACGATGGTTGAGGTGGCTCTTTGATAACCAATGGCTTCACTGATTTCTGCAATTTGACCTTGGTTTTCTTCTTATCTGTTATCTCCTTTTTAAGCTCAGCAAGAGTAGGTTCCTCAATTAACTCTTCTCTTTCCCTAACAGGAAATGGGGTGAGGCCTGTCTTACTCTAAAAACCAGCCATAAAAATAAAAGAATCCCAATCCTGACCAATTTTCTGCAGACTATCCAACACTAACAGTTTTACTAAACCATGATGAAACAGTGATGTCTCCCAATTATCCTTTTTCAACTAAATTTTATCACACATCTTGCTGAGGCTATGAAACAAGTAAAATGGGATATCTATAGATGCTTTGCCTGTGAAATGCAGCAACAGCTTAAAATGATAGGAGTAAACTTTAGTATATCTCCCTTCACATGTTAAATACTTTTGAATACAAGTGAGGAGAAGTGCATAGTGTTCCTTTACATAATTCCTTGGCACAGCCTTTGTGAGATCTTCATTCACATAAGGTTCCTTCAGGAATTCCTTGCAGGGGTTCATATCAAATTTGAAATTTTTAAACCACTCCTGCCCTCCTCTCGGAATTTCAGTCACCCTAGCAATAACCTCTGGAGATACTGAGAATTCTAACATAGACACTTTAGAACTTAAACCTGTAAAATTTAAGGCAAATTCTTTTGTTACCTCAGCATGTCCACCCTGCAGCTTCTCACAAAATGTCCAGCAACCAGCATCCTGAAAAGCTCATCTTACACCTTCATCTCTTAATGCAAGATCCAATCCGACAGGTTCTGTTCTTTGACATCTTCCAGACCGATGCCCCTTCTTCTCCATTTCGCTCTGAAAACTTTCACACAGAGAGACACCACCAGCTTCAACTCAAATGGAAAATTCAAATTTTGGAACGCAGGCTCGCTTGCAATCGGGTTCTTTTAAGGAAGAAACTCGAGTTCTTTAGCAAGTTTAACAATCTTATCATACAAGCAGCAGGTCAGTTCATGCATTATTAACAAACATCATGACACTACCATGCATTACAAGACTGTTTGAATGATTTTCATTTGCGTGGCTATGAACCTATTAGTGGAATGATGGCTCATAAGCTTGGAAAGGACGCCAACTGACAATAAACGGACGGACACACTGACTCATCCCTCCAGACATGACATTTTAAGAATCAGTGCTACAAAATTCCCGAATCCGCGATTTCGTAGCACAGATAGTTATAAATTATCAAAACACGCTACGAAATGGCTGGTTACTGACACGCTGCGAAAAAGCTAAAACATCATTGCACTGCCAAATCAGCCAATAAAACTGCGCTGCGAAAATGCGAAAGGACCAGTGACATAAGCAAGACAAGACAGTCCTTATACAATCATGATGGAGGATGACTAACGGTATTTGAAAACTATTTACATTAATAACTTTCTTAAACATAATCCCTAAGTAGCGAACATAGGATAACAACTATCTGACACCAATTTTTGGACAACAAAATTCTTTGGACAACATTTATGTACATATAACTGCATTTCTTGGTGATAACAGTAGGAATAGTAAGAGGCTCTGCAGCTGTGTGCGCAGAGGCCTGGTAGAGTCCGCAGCTGTGTGCACAGGCCACTGCAGCTAAGTGCACAGGGCAGAGTTGGGATTGTACTCGAACAGAGGATTAATGAACGATAAGTTGATTCTAAAATATTGTGCATCTGCTCGTAGATCTGTGGGTTTATGCTTCTGCTATATCTTTGCATATCTTTACAGTTTATGATTGTGCACACTTGTTATAAATGTTGAATGATTGATGAGAATATTGGGCCCACATAATTAAGTTAAGATCTATAATAACAATACCATAAGAATAAAAGTATCTAGACAGTTCCCTTTTGCGCTCTTTACAGAGCTGCGCGAAGGTCAGACGGTTGCGTAGAGCGACGCAAGTGCGTAGGATCAGTTCGCAAACTTCCCAAACTTCATCAAGACATCCCTAGGGTGGAGAAACATTGTTCCAGCACCCTCCCATACTACCTCGGGTGAGACCTCAGTTTACACACTGCAAACTGTTGCCGAAAAGGCCAGTAGTTTCGGGATTTGTTTTGCTAAATCACTTTTGAACCTGACTTAGGCCCCATCAAGCCAACAAATGGTTCCGTTGCCAGGACCGAGATCTGCCTAAGGGAAGTCTGATGTCCGAACACTGGAATCCCATGAAGAAGGAAATTGAAGAGTGGTTGGACAAGAAGCTTCATGAGTTCGTCACATAGGAAAATAGAACTCTGTAGATATATGAGAAGAGGTAGCTGGATTGCTACATATATACGGAAATCCACGAGATCTTATTCATGTCCTTCTCTTCTGAACTGTACAAGTGGACTGCAAGGCTAGCCGACAGCCAGGGAAGGTACAAGTTCGATCAACTGATAGTGTGGAATCCGGAGTTAGTGTGCAGAATAGAGGCATCGGAAGATAAGATCACGTGGGCTGTGGACCCTTGGCTCGACCAGATAATAGGGGGATTTATCACTGAGTTCACGGTAGACATGACCCTGAGCTATAACAAAGCAGAAAGATGTTTTCTCAAGGGACCATGAGGTAGGTACATTAAATCCTTGAATACCTAGATTAAGATGTTGTTATGTGAAAAACGGGTGATACAAATACATTAATGTTTGGAATGATGTGGAGTGGAAAGATCTACGAAGGTACCAAGGGATTAGGGAACAGTCCCTTAATTTCACCTTCGTGAGAGAGCGAGGAAGAGTGTGCTTGGGTCTCTCCGAGAAGTGCGGTTAGTTTGATAAGGAAACGTATTCTGCAATTACCACCTCCACTTATGCCACCACCCGCTTCACCTCCTTCAGCTCCATCTTTACCCACCCAACCTCTACCACCCCCACAATTCAACATGGCGAGTATGATCAAACTACACGTATTTAGAGGAGTAGGGAATGATGATCTGGAACAGTTCTGGTTGATTGTAAGAGTAGTATCGGAAGCACAAGGGGTCATGAAAGACAACATTAAGAAGGCCACATTGGTGAGAATGTTGCAGGATCGTGCGTTGACATTTTATATCAAGCACTCTAATGATCACCCAAATGTAGTAATAGTGGAGATCTAGAATGCACTGAATAGATAATTTATCTAGTTGAAATCAAAGACACAGTCAATCATCGGATTTAAAGAAATCTCGATACTTCTAGGTGAGACCCCCTGGGATCTAGATCAGAGGCTAAAGAGTACAATCCGCGAGGCTAATATGACACTAACAGATGTGCAACACTGTGCGTGGTTTGTGGCGTCTTTGACACCACACCTGAGGACAACGCTGTCATAGCAGAAGATTTCAACCCAGGCCGAAGCATTGGAAATGGTGATGAGGTTGCATGAAACACTGATACAGGATCTGGGATTGGGAGTCCAACAGATCCACGCACAACTATAGATTCTTTGATTGGAGATGCAGAGTTTGATGTAGGATAGGGTGCCACGGCTGAAGGTGTGCGAAGAGGTGTGGTGCATAAAATGCAAAGGTCAGGGCCATGACGAAGACCGTTGTCCAGTATTCGCGAAGTACTTGGTAGGAGGGGGCCAATTCCATTGAGACTAGAGGCATAGGTAGGGCCACGTGTGACACCTTCACTATGGTGCATGATTTTTTAGATAGGAGGAAAGCACACGACGGATAACTGTCACTTGTTGTAGAAGTATATGCAGACTCTCCAGCAACTATTTTGTAATTTTTGTAGATCAGTGGGCCACGACGAGCATACTTGTCGCAACTACGAGTTAATGATGGAGCGGACCTTAGCATATAGAATGTAGATGGAAACACGAGGCCTTGACCCAGTCGCGGGGATGGCACGTGCTGGATTTCAGGGGTAAGGTCGAGGACGAGGAGGAATGGGACCAGGAAGGGCCCGTGGACAGTTAATTTGTTACAATTGTGGAGGACCAGGGAACTACACTCGCGATTGTACCTACCCAACGAGAATATCTTGTTCGTACTATTCTCAGTTTGATCATGAAATGGTAGATTGTCCTACGTTGATCACACAGATACACAAGAAAGGGGTACTACAACCTACTCCAACTCAGAATATCCAAATGATGAGGTCTAAACTACGCGAAGAAGACCCCAACGTGAACATGATGCTCAAAAGTGGCACGAACATATGGGAAGATAAGGGGAAGCAGCCCAAGGAAGATACATGGGTTCGTAAGGTGCCTATAAAGGAACCTAGGTTTGACTTGGAATACACTAAGGAGACATTTATGGAAGCTAAGAAGAGCTTCACAGAGGTTTCTACTTCTGGTAGTAAGGATCAACCAAAGCCATGAATGGATCCTTCTATGCTTACTATCTTTTTAGAGACATGTATGAAGCTGCTGCATGATAATAGGGTAGTTAAAGGACTACAAGAACTGATCACTAGGTGTGCAGGTTCGGGTGAACCGTGCATAGTCCGGAAACTGGGAAAGCATACATTGTGCACTAGAAAGGAAATGAGATTAACAATGCAGATTGGTGAATATGAAATGGATCAGGTAATACTAGACATGGGTTTGGATGTGAAGGTGTTACCAAAGTAGACATGGGAACGCATGGGTAGGCCCACGTTACAGTGGTCCCCTATTCAATTATGGATGGCGAACCAACAAAAGATCTTGCCAATGGGGTGGTTGCAAGGGGTAACAGTTGATATAGAAGGCGTGTGCATGTAGACAGACTTTGAGGTGATAGAGACTGTTGATGATAGCAACCCTTACCCCACGTTGCTAGGAATAGACTAGGCCACTAATATGAATGGAGTCATCAACCTGAAGAAGTGGGAGATGATATTCAAGAAAATGTCTCTACGTGTAGTAGTTCCGTTAGATCCAGCTGAAGGAGCATAGTACACTGAACCTGTGCACAAAGATGACAACAACGATGAGCTGGATTGCATTTACCAGATAACGACGCAAGACTAGGATTGGGTGAAACCGAATGCAGATGGGAGAATCTCATGGTAGTGTGACAGTTCCTGTACTTCAGATTCAGATGAAGAAATAGAATGCTGGCAGAATCGATTGCACGAAGTGACAACGCTGAATTGCAACATGATGATTAGATCACTGCGGTGAATGATGATCGAAGCAAGGGAACTGCCAACATATGATGGGGTAACAGGAGTGGATGAATTCTTAGACAAATCTGAAAGTACAGTACCAAAAAAGCAGTGGTACGGTGCACTAGAATGGGCGTTGCGTGTGACACTCGCATGATGGTGGAGTACACATTAGAAGACTATGGGGAACTGGCGCAAATGTAGAAGATGGATGCACTTACGATTTCGAAGTCCCAACATCGAGTGAGCCAGGCAGCCAGGACAAAGTAGTTTGTGCGCCCACCTATGTTGATGCATACAGACGTGTGCTGTGCAAGCACGTCCCAAACTAAGGATAAAAAATTAGAACCCGACGCGGCAGCATGAAAAGCGAAAAAAATTCCATGTCAGAGCCTTCACAAAGCTATGTAGAATCATGAGCAGAGTTTACCATATCGGATGAACTGATTGGGACCTATGCGTGCCAGCGGTCTGATGGGCCTATGGGGCCATGTGCAAGGACCTGAGCACAAAAATGGCTCTAAAGACGATGAGCAGAGTCAAGGTCGTAGCTTTGGGAAAGAATCCTCATGCAATCACTCCCATAATTATGACAGAATGCAAGGACCAGAGTGAAGAGATTATGCAGCCACATGAGGATGAACATATGCAAATTCAAGAAGCCATTCAGCGAGGGAAGCTTGAGCTTCACGAACTCGAAGAAGATTGGGTGTGACTGAAGCAGGAAATCATATTAATGGATGAGGATATCAAAAAAATGGAAACCAAAATCTCACAAGCATTGCGTGTTGACAAAAGGACGGGGCCACGTATGAGCAACCCTACCACTGCACTAAAATATTGTCACCGAGAGTTTTTGGCCATACTACCATGGGTGCGACTACACCTTATAAGAAAAAGCAACCAAGGAAGTGCACCACATAAGGAAGAACACGAGGCGCTGATTAGCGCAAGGGTAACTAAGGGAGGCCCACGGACTAGGCCAAAAGGTGACTTGAAGCCTCACACCAGTAGTGCGACCAGCTGACTATCTGTAGGAAGCACAGTCTTAGTGCTCTAATAAGTTGAAAGAGAGTGCAAGACTATAAAAGAGTCTGTATGGGAGTTGCACGATCCGGAAGTTGCGTGTAGGATCAGTATGATGCACAGATCACGTTCGCGCACAAGCGACTGTGCTGCCACGTAGATAAGTTGGAAAGTGGCCGTTGGTGTCACTGTTCATGACAAGATGTCCAATTTAAGACAATGAGGAGCAGACGGCAGGTAATTAAGACACAGAGTCAGAACTAGATTTGAAATGATCTACCACCAATATAGCATTAATGAGCCAAAAAAGGTGGGAACGGTTGAATTTGAATTCTGGCAGGCCTATAAATCCCAGAAATTCCAAAATCGCCCCAGATGTCGAGGCCCAAAAAGGATCCAAAGGTAGCAAGACCAGTCCGTATGTCTCCACGAAATCCGTGGTTCGACAAACTATCGATGGAAGAAAATGGCAAAACAGTTAATATTGAGAGTGATGATGAGGAGGAGGATCCTCAGACCTTTGTAGAAGAGATGGAACCAGATGAAGAGATGGAAGAAGACATCGTGCTAGTATGTGCCACAAAAAGGTTGCCCAAGTATGTCCCTCTACGGAAAGGGAGGGTAAAGGTACCTAAAGATTTGGATGCTTTTAAAAGCACACTCAACAACCCATTACTCCCTACAGGAGTTCTATTTGAAGGTTTGGCTGTGGGCCGCGTACCCACTATGGAGTTTGAAGACTGGGACCTCACAGATAGTGAGAAGTTCCCTCATTTGGAAACTAGCCAACTGATGGAACAAAGCATGGAGAGGACAGTTACAAAACTGCAGCCACGGAAATGGTTGCGCGGGATGGAGGAGGCCAGGCTACTCCACCTCCTATCGATTCCACACTTTCATAGGTTACCAATCATGATATTTGTTATCAGGAAACTACTTTGGTTGGTATATGATGGGTACTTGTGGCTGGAGGAGCCCATTCCCATCATAGCAGGGCTTATTCATAGGATTTCTTGGCTTCCCTGTATGGAAGGGACCCCACATAAATAGCTGATACAAGTGGAGACTTGGTGATTATGGAGGCCACGAAAAATAAATATAAGTTGGAGAAAAAGCAGAGGGGTTACGTTATTACTAGCATTCAGGACAAAGGGGTCCACCTCGCTACCCAGTTGTTGGCAGGAAAGGTGATGAGAAAATGTCCTGGCAATGAGGTACCAACAATGGTCATCGTGCTGGCCGAGCAATGCACAGAAGGGGTAGGGTTCAACTGGGCATAGTTCCTCTGCGAGGAGTTCTTGATGAACTGCAAGGAGGCCCAGGGGCAGGGTAAGACCTTCCACTATGCTTGGTTGCTCTTATCCATCCTGTTGGTTGCAAGAGAATTTCTTGAGGATAGTCAGTTTCATCCCCTTGAGCAGGACTGGCCAGAGGCAGCAAAATATGCGTTGCTATGGGCGACGAAGGATTCCACATGAATCCGAGAGACCAAGATCTTCTGCGTACGGATGGAGGCGAGCATACAACTATGGATCGACAAATGGCTGTGCTTATCCCCCTCAGTATACGACAGTTTGAGGAGCTTTGTAGACTTTAAAGCAGATATGCACAATGTCTATATTAGGGCACAGAAGGATATTTAGTAGCAGTGGACCACACTCCCCTTCATCGCAATAGATGACGTTGCTTTTGTGGTGCTTGACACATGGCCACTGGAATGGCGTGCACCAAATTTGGTGGTGCGCGATGAGATGGAGGTTCAAAGACAAAAGGCTACTGCCAAGCTGCTAGCACAATAGAAGCATAACAAACAACTAGTTGAAGAAGTTACGGGCTTCCTGAGAGGCAACAAAGGCCGTTGCAAAAAAGGCAGCAGTAATAAGGGCTGCTATGACATAAGAAGAAAGAGGCCTGGACTTGACCATAGGGCATGGGACAAATGATATGACGGAAGGCGTAGACCCAAGCACCACCTCTACGCAATTGAAATGGTCGTGCGGGATAGAATGAATAGGGCCACAGAAGAATACCAAGGCTTCCAAGTTGGATGGGGAGCCTATCACACTAACCGAGGGTGACCTATACGACATCACCAACACAGTTCACGAAGTCACCAGGGAGGTGCTCCAGGAAGCAATGAAGGAGCAAGAGAATGTGTTGGGGGTGCTCAGGACACAACTCCAAGAACTTCAGGTGAAGCCCCCACAGCAGGGAATGGTAGCCTTCTACAGGGCTACGAGTACGTCAGCAACCAAGTAGTTGTTGCAGGCCAAAATGGCTAATACCGTCGCACTTCCAGAAGGAGCATTGACAACAGACAACATAGAGGACAGGGCCGTGGTAGGCTGGCTCAAGGGACTTGGTCTAAACTTGGTTGCCCTTCCACGAGAGATATTATACCAGCTGCAGGATGGAGCGATGACAGAGCTCCACGCTTAGGAAGGATGCGTAGTACAGATGCTAAATGAACAGTGAATCAACATCGAGCAGCTAAGCCTCCAACGCGATGAAGCGGTAACACAAAATCAACAGTTCAATCAAATCGTCAAGGAAGCATGTCGCTACATCACTAAGCTAGAGATTGCAATAGATTTACTAGTAGGTATACGGATCCACAAGCTAGCCAGTGGATTTCATGAGGAAAAGGAGGAAGAAACAAGGATCCAGCTGGACCTCAACATGCAGATCACGGAGCTAAGGCTGAAGGTGCATCCCTCTACACCACTGGAAGTTAAAGAGCAATGACACCACACCATTCAATCAGGGTTGGAAGCAATAGAGCGCGCCATACAAGATTGCACAAGCTTGTTAGATCGATCACTCTTCACCTCACTTCACTACAGGAAGACCCAACACTACAACAGTTAGAGACAGAAGCACGGGAGTTGCAACAGGCCTATGACAATGTCCAGGGGACCATGCAGAAGGTTTCCCTTACTCAGCGACTGGCCAAGATGAGGGAGGCCCAGGCTCTAAAGGAACAGGTGGATGCCACATGTCAAAAAGAAGAAGTGCTTAAAGAATGCATATAGACTTGGGTCGAGGACGCATTCATAGTCACTACCAAGATCGAGGGAAATCTTGCACAGATGCAGGGCATATATGAGCTCAGGCAAGGAATTGCACCTGATAATGAAGCATCGAAGATACATGCACAATGGGTACAACAGATAGTGGAAGAATGTGTTGCAAACATAAGCAAAGCATAGAGTTTGTTGGATGAACTTTGTGTGAAGATCACCACACTAGCCGAGTGACTCGGGATGAGTCATGATGATTGTGTTGGGGGCCTATTGGGTAGCGGATCCCCTCATAGTGGGTTTTTGGGGCTTTAAGCTGAGTTTTGGTCAATGTAATGTAAATACCCCGCAAAATGCGGGTGCAGAGTGTCTAGGGTTTTCCACCCTAAAATAATGTAATTTAATATATAAAGTGTCGGCTCGCCCATCGTCCGCGAACCATGGGATTGTATAAATAGAGTGAGGCTCTAAGTGTAAAGGCAGTTCTTAGCTTTGAGAAGTATTATGGGTTTTGAATATTGAATATGCGCTGTGTCTGTATGTTCGAGTCTTGGGTTGTAGGAATAGGAAGAGGCTCTGCAGCTGTGTGCACAGAGGCCTGGTAGAGTCTACCACTGTGTGCGTGGGCCCCTGCAGCTGAGTGTGCATGGCGGAGTTGGGATTATACTCGAACAGAGGATTAATGAAAGATAATTTGATTTTGAAATATTGTGCATCTGCTCGTAGATCTATGGGTTTATGCTTCTGCTATATCTTTGCATATCTTTATAGTTTATTATTGTGTGCACTTGTTATAAATTTTGAATGATTAATGAGAATATTGGGCCCACATAATTAAGTTAAGATCTATAATAATAACACTGTAAGAATAAAGGCTCTAGAAAGTGCCCCTTCGCGCTCTTTACAGAGCTGCGCAAAGGTCGAACGACCACGTGGAGCAACACAAGCGCATATGATCGGTTTGCGAAATTCCCAAACTTCATCAAGAAATCCCTAGGGTGCAGAAACCTAGTTCTAGCACCCTCCCATACTACCTTGGGTGAGACCTCAGTCTGCGCACCGCGGACTATTGCCGAAAGGGCTGGTAGTTTCCGGATTTGTTTGGCTAAATCACTTCTGAACCTAGGTCAGGCCCCAACAAGCCAACATAATGACACCAATTTCTAATTGTCTTCACTAGGGCTTCACCCTCAAAATTTACTTTGTAACTACATAAAACCAATTATTGATTTCCATATGAAAATTAATCTATCTGACATTCCTACCATTAATCGAAGACACAAATTATTTGGTTCCACATCAAGTTAGCATGCGAGTAAACCTAAAACTATCATATCTATTCAAGTGGACTATTACACAACTTGATGTCATATCATGTCTGTGTGTAAAAGGAAATGTGTTACATGATTACATGGGATACCACAGTAATGCAAGTATATATAACTTAACAAGGCTTAAAAAACACTTGAGCAGAAAAACATTTACAACTTTGACAAAAAACGTTTGTGATTCCAAGTACAACCACTCATGCATCCCTTACATAATAACATAATTTAATCTCAAGTACAACAAGTCACCATCACTCATTTGTAGAAATTAATATGTCCAAACATATAAGTCAATCTCATCTCATTTTTACTCACTTCTCTATTATCTCTTTACTCATACTTGACTTATGTTTACCTTTACAAAGTGCCTTTTTTTTGGTGGGGGGAGGGGTTAGCATGAACCGTAATAATAATAAAATCCTCATGGCTTAAATAATTCACTAAATGATGTACATTATTAACTCTTGCTCTTCCTTAATGAAACATGAATTTTGGAGGACCAACTAACTCATGACCTTTGTATGGTAGATATTGTTGTATATTGTCAGACTTGATGTTGTATAATCCTTTCAACCTTAAAGTAACTTTCTTCCATTCATTTACTTCTATTCGACCACAATGTACTTGTTGTAACTCGCTTTTCACTATGTTTTAAATTGTGAAAAAAGAAAAAATTATATATTTCAAAAAACAAAAATTAAAAAGCATACTTATTAAAGTGTTAGGATTTTCAAAATTAACGGTGGATTAACATTGAGATTAAGGATAATGTAGCATAATGATAAAGTATGTTGGTGGGGCCCTGGTGGAGTTGGAAGAACTAAAGGGTTAAATGTCAGGCTTGTTCGTCTCGTGGAGTTGCTCGTAGTATCGTGTCCTCCCGATGGTGGAAACATGACATCACAAAGGGTCCAAAGGCTATGCACCTGAGTACCTCTGTAAAGGAGTCAATTTTAGATTGGTTGACTAGAAATCAATGACTGAGATCAGTTGTGGGATCAATACTAGCAGCCTCACCCATCACAGTGGGTGCTCTCGTAACTCTGCAACAACCAAGCGTGACTCTACAAACTTTTGTGATGCCAGGTACAACCACTCATGCATCCCTTACATAATTTAATCTCAAGTACAACAAGTTTCCATCACTAATTTGTAGAATTTAATATGTCCAAACATATAAGTCAATCTCATCCCATTTTTACTCACTTCTCTTTTATCTCTTTACTCATACTTGACTCATATTTACCTTTACAAAGTGTTTTTCTTTTTTGTGGGGGTAGGGATTACCATGAACCATAATAATAACAAAATCCTCATGGCTTAAATAATTCACTAAAATGATGTACATGATTAAGTCTTACTCCTCCTTAATGAAACATGACTTTTGGAGGACCATCTAACTCATGAACTTTCTATGGTAGATATTGTTTTATATTATAAAACTTGATGTTGTACATTCCTTTCAACATAAAAGTAACTTTCTTCCATTCGTGCACTTCTATTTGACCACAATGTACCTGTTGTAGCTCGTTTTTCACTATGTTTTTAATTGTGAAAAAAATAAAAAATTATATATTTCAAAGAAAAAAACATACTTATTAAAGTGTTAGGATTTTCAAAATTAATGGTGGATTAACATTGAGAATAAGGAAAATGTAACATTATCATAAAGTGTGTTGGTGGGGCCATTGTGGAGTTGAAAGGATTGAAGGGTTAAATGTCGGGCTTGTTCCTCTGGTGGAGTTGTTCGCAGTGTCGGGTCCTCCCAATGGTGGAAACATGACATCACAAAAGGTTCAAAGGCTATGCACTTGAGTACCTATGTAAAGGAGTCGATGTTAGATTGGTTGACCAGAAATTAATGACTGAGATCAATTGTCAAATCACAACTAGCAGGCCTCACCCATTACAGAGGGTGCTCTCATTACTCTGCAACAACTAAGCATGACTCTACATATCAGTTAAGATTCCACCACTATGTCACCACTATAATATTTTATAGATTATAAGTTGATTGTATGATGTTTAGGGAACTTTAACAAGTTTACAATGATATGTACATTTTAATTACATAAAATCCAGTTTCCTAAAACCAATAGTTGTAACAATCTATATATGGAAAAGGTAACACAACATATTATAAAATGCAGTTATATTGGTGATAAACACATCACCAATTTACATAAACTCAAAAAGCATAGTTGTTTTACTATTGAAATCACTCTGTTGGTTTTTCTACCTACCTCCCGATCATAGACATTTAGAATATGTTAGATGAATTCCTTCATCGTAGATAGAAAAATACAACGATGCACCAAACAAGGGTGTTGTAGATCCATTTCTAAGATTGATCTTAGTTTGTATGTAAGTAAATAATTCTTCATGTACAATCATGGATGGTGAACAAAAACCTCGACACATCTCCATTTTCCATAATTATATGGAAAAGAAAACAAAATTAATTAAAATGGTTACATGTATTCAAATAAAATTTGAAAATTAGAAGAAGAAAAAAGTCATTAAATAATGTTGTTTGTAGCAATTTTTCCATTAAAACTGCTTATCTACAATGGAATATTATAGAAAGTCTTATAGAGCATGAGTTTACTCCTATAAAAATCTACGTAGGAGCATACATCTGTTGTGAGTATTGTAGAGTAGCGTTGAATAACACATATAGATGGCTATGGTTCTCTTAGTTTCCATTTTTCAGTATTTTTGTGAGCATTTGATACAACCAACATCTTGCAACATTTATAAGAAATGTGCACTACAATATGGATGGACATAAAATGTATGAATATATGAAATTTTATGTTTGGAATGATGTGTTGCTATCTAGTGGCTATAAATTTTTGTGTTGGTATTTAAAGAGAAGCAACAATGACTACTAACTATGAGGGATGGTTTTTGCAACATATGCCTTGTTTCTTGTGCTCCTATTCCACATTATACAAGTTTTTTTGCAAGGAATGTTTGAATTGTGAGAATGGAAGCATTGAGTGTAGGAGTAGAAAAAGAAAATTCTATAAAGCATATGGTGTAAGATTTTAAACATTTTCTATGCTTTAGATGCATACTTGGAAATGGAGGTTTGAACAACATGATTGGATGGTAATCAACATTGCCGCACCAAATTGAATGGATGTGAGCGTTATGAATATTTAGCCAATTGTCATTTAACCAAGGGTGTAGACCTTATTTCCATTCAAATAAATGAAAATTTTAGATGAGGCATGAAAATCCCATGGTGCATTATTCCAACATTCATTGCGAGTTCCTTTCTTTCACAAACAAGTATTAGTTAAAAAAAAAAGCAAGGGAGCCAAACTCCCTTAAAGAGAGATTTATTAGATGTTATCCATCTACACAATAGTATCTCATACTTACCTGGATGCGGGTGAACTAAATGTTAATTTATGGAATTAATGAATGGTGTAAGTGCTAGGTACTGCCAGCTGCAGATCAGCGTTGTTCTCCATGAGTAAATCTGGCTCAAGCAGGTTCACCTAAGGTGAGGGTGATTCAGCCTAAAATTTGTATTAAGTGCTCACTCCATCCAAGGCGAGGCTCTTGCAGGTATAATCATGGCGATTTTGGCTCTCCATCCCATTGTTTGCTTCTTGTATTCTTGCCTTTGGCCTTTCCTTGCTGCATGTCTTTGCAGCAGGTCGGTTTCAGCTATCAGGGGGTCACTCTCGGGTGCTCTTGTTGTTGGAATTGCACTTCCCTCCTTTCATTCTCAGGCCTATTCTTTAATCTTGGCACAGATTCTCGTTGTGCTATCTCGTCTCCACTCCATTGATACATGTTTTTCTGAGCTTCCCCTCTGTTGCCTCATCATGGTCTGTCAACGCATGAGAAGCCGCCATGGAGGGAGCTATGGTGGTCGTGGGCACTCTCGATCTGTTCACTCTGTTGATCTACCCCCACCTCCTGCTGCTCAGCCCTCATCGCAAGCAAATTTTCCTCCTCTCAGCCCTTCCCGCAGACCTTTCCCGCACAATGCTTTTCAGACTACTCATTTTAAGTTTTAGAGTAGCCGAAATAGGCCCATTATCATGATCAATATTACTATTATCTTTTTTGAAGAAGAGGCTTTGCCTCAAACTAGAGCGGGCTCTCTGGCTAAGCTTTCTCAGGGTGGTCACAGAGTGGAAGGCAGCCAAGGCAGTGAGTAGAATTTGGTAGATGAAGGCCAAGAGGAAGGGCGTGGTGAGCAACATATCTCGATGGCCATTGCAGGCAGTTCCAGCGACACCCATCCCTCGTCGGTTCTTCCAGGCGGCAGTGAGGATGGTAACATGGCAAGGAATGATGAAATGTGGCATGGAAACACATGCTCTATTGTGAAGGAGCATCCAAATCAGGACGTGGTAATGTGATGCCACCTCGGCCCTTTCGTGCCTTCACTGTTTTCCTTCTTATGGCTCGTATGGTTAAGCTCAGGCAGTTTTGGGTTAGCAACTTTGGTTCTGCCTCTGTAGTTTGGTAGCTTCATTCTTTTTCTTGGTGGGGCAGCAGTCTATAGCTCTTTTGCGGTTTTGGCCAATGTCTCTGTCTCTTATTTCTGGTCTCGACAACTTCATAGGGGGTTATCCCATCTCTTCATCATGATCGTTTTGTTAAATTCTGGTTCCTATGTTTGGCTCCTTGCTTACTGTAGCTGGTTCTTCCTTACTTGGGATAGTTTTGCTGTGTTGAATGCTCTCAGATGCTCTTGCATGAGGCTTCAACCTCCTTGTAACATTATTTTGATTTTCCTTTAATAGAATTAGTCTTTACAGAGAAAAGAAAAAATAGTATCTCGTACTTATAGTAACATGATAGGTACATCAAATAACTATAGAAAACAATGACAAATGACTGAGATGGACACCTAAATGGGTTTACAACTCACACTTATATTGGAAAACAACACTCTTTAGAAGAATACATTGGAGCATTCATGATCTAGAAGAATGCATTAGAAAACTAATGCATTGGAATAATGCATTTATCTCATTAACTCTAGCACACTCCCTTAATGGACAAATGGATTCACTTCAAGACCTAACTTGACTTAACATTCCATTGGTTGATGTCTTCATCAATATGTTACTTTATAGCACATGATCTGAAGAGCCTATTTGCTAACGAAGTCTATGTCTGGTCCAACATAGCATTTTCATCATACCCCTAGCATACAAATATTACAAAAATGTTTCCATCTGTATAAAGGAAAAACCATCCACCAAAATGCATGGGTAAACAACCATTGCAACCATTGGTCTAGTAGGGTGTCCTTTGTGTACATGGTTCATTTAACCATTCTCTCTGTTATCTCAAAATCAAGCCTGATAGACTGCTAGTCAGGATGACTCTAAGTAACTATTTCAAACCAAGCTTTTGACTAAGGCTTAGCCTCCTTAGCCTGAGAGGGCTCTCTCAAAAGGATTAATGATTTTGATTAATGATAAGATGGCTAACTCTTGTGGTGTAACAACATAGACAAATATAATGGTTGGATAAACATTTCATAAGTTCCCATTAGGCCTATGGAGTCAATCATACTTCAGTAAACAATGACACTACCTTTGCATAGAAGTCAGGGCACTTAGTATTTAAGTATTCAGAATACAACTTACATAAAACCACAGTTCACACATGCATACAGGAAGTCAGAGCACAATCAGTGAATTCTGAGTGATTATGCATCCATGCAACTAAAAAATACATTAAGGAAAGAACAAAAGACATATTCTGAACATGACAAATCCTTCATGAATCCTGAGAAGAAAAGTAGATGCTTTATATTACTGAAAATGGTCTTTACATAAGCTAAAACAGTACTTATGCTATCAATTTTCCAACCCTCATTACATTGCTGTCTCAGCTATATATAGAATCCTTATTCTAACTAATTCGAGTTTCCTCCTCCAGCATGAGGGGAATTTTAATAACTCGATCCTTATCTCTAATGACACCTATCAACTATTTAACTAACTATTAAATACAAATGAAATGCTGACTGGAACTTTAAAACAGTTCTAAATTAACTAGGACTCTAACTCTCTTTCCATGCCATAGTGGCTACTCCTCGTCCTTTGACACTTGGTCCTCTTTAGATTTGGCTGAGCTGGATATTAAATACGCCATATTGGCCTTTGAACGCTGAATCCTTATCTGCCTCATGGTATTAGGAGGTGTCCCTTGCTTCTCGGCTTCTGTTTTCCATAATTTGCTTGAATATGAACAACACTTTTCTGAGCCTTTAATAACCCAAGGTATGGAACGTGGCCACATTTTAGATATGCTGTAGGCTGTGGTGATGGACAAGTGTCTCTTTTTCAAAAACTCTCGCTCATAATATCAAACTGTCTGTCTGCGTTAAAAAACATCATCTACAGCAGTTTCGTAGCGCGCTACGAAACTGCTGTGTTATTTAAAACAACTTGCTTTTTGACCCGAGAACTTATATCACCCAATCATCGATTGCCAAAAACTCCCTTTGATGTTTCATATGTGTAGCAGGGATTTAAATATGTTCAAAACACTAAGATTAAGCAAAATTAACCAAAATTTGGAACAAAAACTTTCCTGAAAAGCGAATTTATTTATTAGGTAACCGGCTTAGCTCTGCCTTCAAGTCTTCAGCGGCTTTCTTCAGTTGGTTAATCTCTTCTTCAGCTGCTTCTATTTGGCTTTTCATGGCTGCCACATAATCTCCTTGAGATGTGATGGCTGCTTTATTTGTGCTGCTCTTTTGCTAAGGTCGTGTTCTTTCCCCAGTTTCCTCTGTTCTGGGCAGTGCTTCCTGTGCCTGCTGGAAATTTCTGGTCATAGGTCTTCTAGGTTTAAAAATAAATTCCTGGGCTGGCTCATCAAACTTAAGCCTTTTTGAGGCCTTGGTTTTCTTAACATTTTCCTGTGGTGATTGTGTCAAATCAATCTGAATTGGTTTGGACTGTTCTAACCCAATAGCCTGTAATAAATCATTCAGGCTTGCCTTGGACACAGGGCTTTCTTCAACAGCTATAGCTTTACCTTTTTTTTTATTTATTTGGCTTCTTGTCCTTACCCTTGATACTGCTTCAGGTTTTCTTGCTTCAGCTACAGTCTTCTTACCCTGAGTCTTCTCCTTTGTTGATTTCTGAGGCTGTTCTTGAATGACTAATGGCTTCACTGGTTTTGGTAGTTGTGGCTTGGTTTGCTTTTTAGCTCTTACCTCCCTTTGAAGCTCAGCTATTGTAAACTCTCTGGTTGGTTATGGAGTAAGACCAGTCTTACTTTGGAATCCAGCCATGAAGATAAAATAATTCCAGTCTCTGCCTATCTTTTGGAGGCCATCTAAAACCAGCAACTTAATCAGACCATGATGAAATAAAGAGGTTTCACAGTCCTCTTTCCTCAGCTGCACCTTATCACACATCTTACTTAAACTGTGAAATAAATAAAACGGAATGTCTATGGAGACTTTCCTGGTAAAATGCAAGAGCAGTTTAAAAGGATAAGGATAAACCTTATTGTACCTTCCTTCACAGGTCAAATACTTCTGTATGCAGGTGAGCAGAAGAGCAAATGTTCCTTGAGATAATACCTGGGCACTGCTTTTGTGAAGTCTTCATTTACATAAGCCTCTTTTAAGAACTCCTTACAAGGATTCCTATCAAATTTAAATTTTTTGAACCATTCTTCCTGTCCTCTTGGGATCTCGGTTACAGCAGCTATTGCTTCTGGAGAAACTGATACCTCTAGCATGGCTACCTTTGAATTCAAACCAGTGAAATTAAGCGCAAATTCTTTAGTTACCTGTGCATGCCCTCCTTGTAGCTTTTTACAAAATCTCCAGCACCCGGCATCTTTAAACGCCTTCTTCACGCCTTCATCTCTCAAGGTTATGTCCAGGCCTTCAGGTTCATTCCTTTGACATTTGGCGGACCTGTGCTCCTTTCTCTCCATTTTCACTTTGAGGTCTTCACAGTCAAATTCTAACAGCTCCGGTCGAGATGGTGATACAGCTCCTCTTTTTTATTCAGCCTCGCTTGTAATCAGGCTCGCTTGAACAGGCTCGCTTGAAATTCAAATCAAAAACATGACTGGTCACTCATGCAACACTCACGACCATTATTAAGGACTATGCATGGTAAAATCTCTTGGGAATGATATTTCCGTGAATATCAAAAATCTATTGGTGGAGTAGCAGCAAGTGAATGTTCAGACATGATTCAAGAGGTACTCAAACTGACATGAGTGGACGCAAATGCTGACTCACCTATGGACTTGACATTTCGGGAAAGATTCGCTACGGAATGCACGAATCCATGATTTCGCAGCGCTATTAGTTATATTTTTTAATGATGCGCTGCGAAACTGCTTAATCGTTACGCGCTGCGAAACTGCTAGACTATGATTGCGCTGCGAAATGGGCAAATAAGACTGCGCTGCGGAATCACTAAAAGACACGGTGAATTGGCATAGACAAGACATGACTATGGAATAATGATGAGTGGAGGAAAGCCAATAGGAGCAGAGTATGATTTAAGCTTAAAAACCTTTAAAAGTTCGAATCCTAAGTGAGACAAATAAAAATGAAAACAGCTTAAACATAGACCTTTGTCATCAAACTAGGGCATGTAACTATATGCATCAAACTTTTAGTTCTAAGTGATAACACTCTCATTGCATGTCTTCATACATGTACCATTAACCCCCCATGCATCATAATTTTCTTCGATTTTCCTTAGCTTACACATGACCACACTATAGTATTACACCTATGGATTTTTGTGGATAACCCTCAACCATGACAACTTAAGTGGTTCTTTCCTACCACAAACATTCAATCAAATGGCTTTGGCTAGTCATAAAGCATACACTACACCGATAGTTTTTGGCTTAGCAAAAGCCTTATACTACAAATTGGTTTTTAGATCACTATGAACGTTATCGGAGTACAATTTTCCTCATAAATCTTACGTTTGACTCAAGTACATACAATTCTCAGACTCCATCCATGGATATAGTAGGTACATAATAAAATATTATGTTAGGACTAATGTATCAACTGAAACGTGACACCATAAACTTGCTTACAAATATAATGTGTGTCTCACAACTCTCACAAACTTTTAACTTTGATTTTCCATCATTGTTTATTTTCATTTGTTTCCACAAGACTTCCATATGCACTGCCACCAATTTTTTATTGTCTTCACTAGGGCTTCATCATTGAGCTTTCTTTTGTGACTAAATAAAATGAATTATTGATTTCCATATAAAAATTAATCCATCTGACATTCCTACCATTAATCGAAGACATAACTTATTTGATTCCACTTCAAGTTAGCATGCAAGTACATCTAAAACTATTGTATCTATTCAATTGGTCTATTCCACAACTTGATTTCATATCATGTCTATGCATAAAAGGATATGTGCTACGTTATTACATGGGATACCACAGTAATGCAAGTTGATATAACTTAACAGGGCTTGAGAAACACTTGAGAAGAAAATCATTTACAACTTAAAAAAAAACTTTTGTGATGCCAGGTACAACCACTCATGCATCCCTTACGTAATTACATAATTTAATCTCAAGCACAACAAGTCACCATCACTCATTTGTAGAAATTAATATGTCCAAACATATAAGTCAATCTCATCTCATTTTTACTCACTTCTCTTTTATCTCTTTACTCATACTTGACTTATATTTACCTTTCCAAAGTGTTCTTTTTTTTTGGTGGGGGGAGGAGTTACCATGAACCATAATAATAATAATAATAAAATCCTCATGGCTTAAATAATTCACTAAATAAAATGATGTACATTATTAACTCTTGCTCCTCCTTAATGAAGCATGACTTTTGGAGGACCAACTAACTCATGAACTTTGTATGGTAGATATTGTTGTATATTGTAAGACTTGAAGTTGTACAATCCTTTCAACATTAAAGTAACTTTCTTCCATTCATGCACTTTTGTTCGACCACAATGTACTTGTTGTAGCTCATTTTTCACTATGTTTTTAATTTTGAAAAAGGAAAAGTTATATATTCAGAAAACAAGAATTAAAAAGCATACTTATTAAAGTGTTAGGATTTTCAAAATTAACGGTGGATTAACATTGAGATTAAGGATAATGTAACATAATGATAAAGTATGATGGTGGGGCCTTGGTGGAGTTGGAAGAACTAAAGGGTTAAATGTCAGCCTTGTTCGTCTAGTGGAGTTGTTCGTGGTGTCAGGTCCTCTTGATGGTGGAAACATGACATCACAAAGGGTTCAAAGGCTATGCACCTGAGTACCTCTGTAATGGAGTCAATTTTAGATTGGTTGACCAGAAATCAATGACTGAGATCAATTGTGGGATCAATACTAGTGGGCCTCACCCATTGCTGCGAGTGCTCTCATAACTCTGCAATAACCAAGCGTGACTCTACAAATCAATGAACATTCCACCACCATGTCCCCCTCTCACATTACCATGTACTTCCGCCACATGATCCCATCTTGTACACATCAGTTCAACATTGCATCCCATTTTTCCTTTGTATTTTTCCTGTTTTCTCCATAAATTCTGTTTTCATTCTCATAATTTACATCATCAACCTCATTTTCTAGTGTTCATAGCACGTTGGAAGATCTTGTTGTACTTGAATTTAAATTTCCAACACTAGGTACCATTATCTAGGTATTTACACATCACATTTGACCATTAAAATCTTTAAAATGTATAAGAAAATTGCCTTGTCAGGTTCCTCGACCGACATTCCCCTCATGGACACTGAGAGGGATGTTTTTGACCACATTTTCTCATTAAACTTAATGGAACTTCTCGAGGACATCCTAGTCAACCAAAAAGAGTCCCTTATGTATGTTGCAGTTATAAAATCATGTGTGTTTGCTATTATAATTCCCATACTTATGTCTTCCCTAAGTTCATTTACTAGTTGGTCTCTACTCTATATCCCCAAAAGTGTTTTATAATGAATTCATTAGGTGAAAATATCTCTCAAATATCTGCTCTTCTAATTCAGAAAGCTTTAGTTTTTCCATCCTCAAAGCTTTATAGTTCATTTTTAGAGGAAACCCAGGTGAGAGTCTTTCAGGATTTTTCTGGGGAGGATTATGCCCAAATGACCTTCTTTCTAATGCATACAGGACAAAAATTACCTTTGGAACCATCTCAATTTCCTCTTGAAATCTTTTTTGAATATGTGAGATCATTTTCTCAAATAATTGCTAGGGTTTTGGGAAGGGAAGATAGTACTATCATTAGCCGAGTTATTTTGGGGATGTTCAATTTAATTTTACAGCCTGAAGCTATTCTTGATAGACCAAACTATTGGGAGAGATTGGTCAATTCTCAGCTGTCAGACCTAATTACTACTAGATGTTTCAGATTCCCATCAATAGTAACTTATCTTTTCCTTTATGTTCAAGTTGAGAGTTTCATGCATTTGGGTCTAAATATAATGGATGTACATAAAAAAAGGAAATCATTAATGAACTAGATAGAAACTCTCAGGAGTCATTCCAATTATGAAGGATTCACATATTTCAATACTTGTTTTATGTCATTTTCCTACTGCATCATAAATAGTTCTGCTCCACCTTGCATTTTTCCAAAAGCCCAACCCTTCTGCAACTTAGTAAAGATGCTAAAGTGTGTGATTGGTTTCAATTTGAAGATTATGCTAAGATCAGGTTGTATGGAGTAGAGGTTTCCCCTTATAGGCTTCCTACATTTGTACCCATGAGATTATTTACTTTAGAATTTATCAAGTAGAGCTTGAATGTTGACTAGATTCATTTTGTACCAGCAAAGAAGGGGCATTTGTTCAAATTTCCCACAAATGTTGAGCCTTTTATTGTGAATAATAGACAATCCATGGAATAAGTGGATAATATCGTCAAAGTCATGCAGTTGCAACCCAATGATAAATGGTCTTATGATCCTCATTACATTATTTCCAAAAGGAGAGTGGGGAATTCATATGCTCCCTACATACATGAACACCGACTAGATATTGAAAAAATGGCAAATGGTGGCAAGACAAGAGCACAAGAGAGAATGGAGATTGAAACTCCACATCCTACAAAGAAGGGTTTGAAGAGAGGTAGTGAAGAAATAATTGATTTGGAGGGTGAGATTAATCAAATCTCTAAAAATCAAAGGTTGTCTAAAAAGGAAAATGAGTATGAACCTCTACCTGGAAGCTCCTCAACTGCAATTGGTTTTCAACTACAATTGGGAGAAGTGACTTGTACACCTTCCTCCCCTGTGCCTGAAGAAACTTCTCAAAGCTCTGTTTGTGTCCTAAAGAAATTGTATAGTCAAATTGAAGAAATGAATAAGAACATAAAGGAAAGTGTTGTATCTCAGCTTGAAACACAATCCATTTCTGAATATCACACCAGATTGTTGTTTGTCATGGATCTTGAAAGAAATCAATTGAAATTATCTTTTTCTTATCCTTTTTCTCTAATTGTTTCATCATCAATAGGTTTTAAGACTGTTAATTTGACTGTGGATGCAAGATAAATTCCATTGCTTGATAAAATCAATTTGCACATGGAAACTGGAGAATTGATTTAGAGTGATCTAAGTAAAACATCTCTAGCTTCTAGTAAGGAAGAAGCTTTACTGGGAAAAGTTGTAAATCAGTTGAAGTTGGAGAAAGAAAATTCCAAATCCTTACTCACTAAGAATTAAGAGTTAACGAAGTTGATTGTCAAAATTAGTGTTAATCTCGAAGATAGAACTATTGTATAGAAACTCTTGCAAGGGGCAGAAACTAAAATTCAAGTGATAAGAAAAAAGTTGAAATTACCTTCTATGGAACATGTCATGGGCTTAGATGCAACCCAAGCAAAGAAAGAAAAATTAAAATTGATAAATGAACTTTTATAGAGAAAAAACAAAGTAGATGCCCTCAAAGAAATGAATTATATCCTTCAGGAGATGCTGGACACACATCTATGTACTATTTTGGTGCAACCAGATTCTGATGATCCAACTGACAAATTGATCAAGGTAATGATTGAACTGAAGCTATTAAAGGATGAAATGAAGAAAATTCAAAGGAACCTAGATGATACAAAGAAGATTCTAAAGATAATATAAAGAGAATTGAACATGGCCAAGGACACTGCATCAAAATACTATAATGATTACCGGACTACTTGCAATGAAATTAAAGAGTTGAAGGAAAAAGTAAAGGGGAATATGTCCCTCATACAAGTCAAGAAAAGTATCTCGAAGGATATTATTCACATGGTGAGAAATATTTTGGAATTCATGTTGATTATAGGAGACGAGAAGACTATTATCAGATACTTGGAGGGAATCATTGTTGTTAGCAAACAAAAAATCCAGAAACATGTATCGCTATCTAAGAAGATAAGTGATTTTATTGATTCCAAATCATCACAGGAATTAATAGAAATGAAAATTGAAGATAGAAAAAAGTTAGTGATGGATATTAATAAAATGGTGATAAAGAATTTATAGAAAAAAAATTGAGACAAAGTTGGGATAAATTAAAGAAGTTGTTCAAACATTCAACACCAACTTTGATAAAAGAACAAGGGCATGATTGCCCTCATGCTGGGATCAATAGGGAAATCTACCTCCCTGGGAAACTTATTGTTGGTAGATGCTAAAATAAATATTGGAACCCCCATGAAAAAACAACAGTTCTGAAAGGGGCAACAATTGTTAATTATCATCATAGATATTTTCAGTTGTTATGGTTGATTAGGACTCTTTTCACTGCGAAGTCAACTTACAACCGAATTACTAATTTCTGAAGGGCTCACACAAGATTTTTAAAGATTCAAAGCTCAAATTTGATAGTGTGGAAGAAACATAGATATTGGATGTCTCCTGCAACAACAACAACATAAGTTGGACCCTCTGCAAACAACCTTGCACAGGAATCACAAGTTACTCAATGAAAAAGGGCCACCTGTTATTTTCATGAGAATTTTCAAAATTGTACTTTTAATAATAATATAGTTTTGTCATTGGTTTATCATAGATAAATTTCTTTGAAGGACCGAATATACCAAAGTAGTTCAAGTAGTTATTAGTTTTTGACAGTTAACAGTTTTCATAATTGTCACTATTTTAATGATCATACAAAAGGAATTTTGGAGAACTATGGAGAGTTCCGAATTTTGACTTCAAAAGGAAAATACTTTTTCTGTGTAATGTTTTTACATCTTCCTAGAGATTTAAATAAATATTTTTCATGGTGATTCCGAACAGACCTTTGAATGTGATATGTGTTTTTATTTCTTTGTGAATCATTTGATGTTTTTCAGCCATGGGAAAGAGTAATGAAGTTGTTGGTTTTTAATGATACAATTTTACTGAATTTACAGTATAAGTAAATTGAAGTTAAGTAACCTTAATATGCACTCCTCTTTTCTATATTTTCATTCCTTTGTCTTCCATATTTATGCTAAAGTTTGACACAAGAGATTTTGCAATAAGTAGCCTTTTATCTAAGACTTTCAATCATCTCTTTCATCACTTTAATAAAACTTAAAATCAAATTTATCGTTAATGAGGCCACTTTGAAAGGGTGTTATTATTCCAAGAATATTTCATAATTATTAGCTATAAAAAATACTTCTGAAGTTTCACAATGGGACAACAAATAAAGCTTGTTATCATTCTAAATAAATGTCTTAGGCACTGACCTCTACTCATCCAAGGGTTGTCTCCTAGGGTTACAACAATACCTATGTGTGAGGCTTTCATATTTCTCTGTTCCAACACTTAGCTTGTACATGCACGTTTCTTCTACAATGACTGCAATATTTTCCTCGCTTCTACACTTAAGTTTCTTGCACCACTGCCCGTAGATGACTCATCTACTTTCAATGTTTTTGAGTTGAAAAAAATTGATAACTGCATTACTTGTTTGACCTTCATAACCAATTCCTTTTATTGTAATCTAACCTCTCCTTTATAGTAGAAAGTAGGTTTTTTCCCTTCATTTGAGCATTTAAGTCCAAATTCCATTAAATTCATAATGTGTTCTCATACACCCCTGCATTGGAAATTTCAAAATTTTATAAACTACTTGACTAGTATAACATGACATTCATTAAAATCTAATACAACAAATGCAATGACTCATCGAGCATGAAGTTAATTTGTTTTAAACATACCTTATGGGCCTAATATCATTTAACAATGTAAACCAATCTAATTTGATAGCACTTGTTTCATATCAAGTCGGAAGGTGCACACTGCTTAATGCCCCTTAGGTGACCCGATGCGATCAAATCATTCGTTTGCAAGTAGATTGACGACCACCATGTGATATCATGTGTGGACTTGCGAGTAGATTAGCATCAAATTTAGGTCTGATGGATGTGACGAGGTATAAATTTCATAGCCGCATTTAATAATAATTTGAGTTGTTTTAAATAAAAGAGAATGTTCTATAATGGAATGTTAATGCCATGCATGATAACGTAACATGCAAGCCATATTCCAAATTTAGTAGCCATATTCATGACCAAAAGCCCCATTTTTAGTTACATGTAGCTTAACTAGGTTGAGATCTTCCATTCTCAATAACACAACAAACCAAGATTAGGAACCCAATCAATTATATCTAGAGAGCCAGGTAAGTACCTCAATTCATCAACTTGACAGATTATTTTATTTCTAAAGCAATTTCAAAGGATTATCCATAAGAATGGAAAAAGAATCATTGAAACAGTCGTTTATAGATGACCTAGCTTAGGTAAGGGATACCCTAGTTCAAAACACAAATATCCTTACCCTAAAGAAAAGAGTAGAACCCACTTCTGAAAATTTTCGATAAGGCAAATGTTTAGTTAAATTATGAGTCCTAAGAACGAACCTACCTACTAACCCCTTCGACCTAGATACCATTCTACTCTTAGCCATACTTTTTCACCCCAAAAATGGAAATATGATTTCCCCTGTGACCAGCCAAGTCTTCATGGAAGTGTCAAAGAAAGAATTTTCTATAATGTTGAACTTTCCCTATAAAGGTGTAGATATATCGAATAAGTAATTTGATGAGGATTTTATGACTTGGGAAAAGGATGAAAAGTTAAAATGTTTCCATAATTTGCTTAAAACTCCCACTGAAAAACCAAAATTGGAGTTAACCACACTGACTAGGCCGCTAAAACCCTTCTTTCATAAATTTGTTATAGAAAATCTTGTAGATTCACAAGCTCATGGCATTTAATAAAGGACAAGACATGAATATACTTCTACTTTCAACCAATGGAAAACAATAGATCGATGAAAACAATATGAACAAGAAGAATATAAATCAATGGCACAAAACACAAGATGTATTTGGAGAAAGCCACTCCTCAAAACCCCACTATATGTATTACATATATCAGAAATATGAGTGAAGATACAAAGCTTGTTCTCACTAGAAAAATTCCGCACAAGTATTCTTAACTCTCTCAGCTCATAAGCTAGCTCTTCACCAACAATTAACCAATTTTGCAGCTCTCCAAGATTCTAATCTCTTGCATAATTCCTATGATAAATACCCCATATTTAAAGGGAATTCATGCTTCCAAAAGTTTGCAATCCAAACATAGGGTCAATCTTTGATGCATGCATGATATTTTCACTCCAATAAATAATACCACTGATAGTACACTGTCCCTGCACTCTAGTATCAACTGGGTATTTTTATGAATTGACATGCATGAGTTTCTCATGAGAGAATACTCAGTTAGTTGGAGTAGCACTAGTGGATGCATTAGTGCACCAACTAACTATTAGTCCAATATTTATTCCAAAAATAATTTAGAACTAATTTAATTGAACTTAACTCAGTAAATTGAGTGATCTAATTTCCAACTCAATTTAAACTTGTATTGGACCCCTAAAATTTGGGGAGAACATATACATGACTACAGAAAGACTTCCAACTTGAAATTTAGAAGCTAATTAAGTTAATTAACTATTTACAGGTTTCTATGAGAATGGAATTCGATTTTAATTCTCTGTTTAATTCAAGGACAAATTAAGCTGGAATTTCTTGTTTCCATTTCTCAACACTCCCTCTCAACAAGAAAGAGATTATCAACTATTCTGATCCTGTCAACATCTTGTTGAACACTCCCTCTCAATAAGAAAGAGATTATCATTTATCCCGATCAAAATGTCAACATCTTTCTCCTATGTGGGAATGTACTCTAACAATGTAATCGGCCTCAATACACAATCTCTGAGATGATGCTATTGGATATCAATACGCTTGGACCTATCATAAAAAACTGAATTTTCAGAGAGTTTGATACAACTCTGATTATCACAGTAAATCACAGTTGGATCCATCTTCTAACCAAACAAACCAACCTGGATCTTCCTCATCTAGATGGCCTCACATGTTGCTTGACTCACAGTCATGTACTCTGCCTCTGCCAAACTGAGTGCAACTGACCTATGTTTCTGGTTGTACTAAGAAACTATCACTGACCTAATACTGGAGATCCCTCCTGATGTGCTCTTCTTGTCAAATGGACTCCCTACCCAATCTGCATTGGTGAAGCCTTGAAGCTTCACTCGCTCTATCAATTTGTACCATAATCCATACTGAGTAGTGTCCCTGAGGTATCTCAACACATGCTTTGTCACCTTCCAATACATCTTGGTAGGCCTAACCATCACTTGACTAAGCTGGTTAATTTCATATCACATATTCAGTCATGTGTTCACTAAGTACATGAGTGAACCTAAATGCTTCTTGTAAACAGTTGCTTCCACTACTTCCCCTAAAGTAGAATCCTCCTTCCTCAAGTTACTTTCTAGAGGATTCTCCATGGGTTTTCCACTCTCCATGGAGAATCTCCTGAGTATCTTGTTGGTATTTGAGACATATACAACTCCCCATAACCTTGCCATACCTCCGTGCCAAGAAAGTAATGCTTGAGCCCCATGTCCTTCATCTCAAACTCTTTTGCAAGGTCCTCCTTGCAAGACTTGATCAACTGATCATCACCTGTGAGTATGATATCATCAACATAAATTACAATGATCAACATTTTACCTTCCACCACTATGTGGTACAGGTTCGCATCCGCTTCACTCTTCGTGAAGCCCAACTCAGTGAAGTAGCTATCTATCCTGGTGTACCAAGCACGAGGTGCTTGCTTCAACCCATATAATGCTCTCTTGAGCTGTCACACAAGTGATTCAGGTTTAAAGGTTTCAAAACCTTTAGGCTACTCTATGTACACCTCTTCCTCAATCATGCCATTAAGGAAGGTTGTCTTCACATCTATCTGATGTACCTTCCAACCCATTTGTGTTGATAGTGCCAATATAGATCTGATTGAAAAGTACCTTGCAACAGGAGCAAAGGTTTCATCTTAGTCAATCCCCTCTACCTGTTAAAAGCCACGGGCCACAAATATAGCATTATGCTTCTCCACACTACCATTTGCAACTTGCTTTACCTTGTAAATCCAATGGGATCTCACCATTAAATTATCCTCCGGTCTAGAGACCACATCCAAAACACTGTTATGAACTATGGAGTCACACTCCTCCACCATGGCATCAACCCAAACTCACTGTTGCACTGCTTCCTTAAAGGAAGATGGCTCTGTCACAACACATTCGCCCATAAGAGCCATGTATCTAGTGTACCTCTCAAGTGACCTCCTTTGCATGTGCTAAGAAGTGGGTTCTCCCACATTCTCCCGTGCATCATCCAACAATCTCTTAGCCTCTCTGGTGCGCTTTCTTCCCTCTTTGGAAGACTCTTCCTGAGTAGATGTCTCCAATCCTAGATCCTCTACGTGTGGCTGCTCCACATCAATCTAAGGCTCCTAAACCTTAGGATATAAAATATCCTCATCCCCATGTAGCTCAAGCTCCCCCTTAAGGGAAACTCGCATGGCCTTCTCCTCATCGAATCTAACATCCTTGGGAACCACTGCCATCTTGTTGATCGGCAAGTACACTCAATAATTGTGAAGTGTATCAGTGTACCCCACAAATATCCCTAACTCTGTTGTTGTCTCAGGCTTCTTCCATGCATCTTTGGTCACATGGAAATATACCGATGACCCAAAAATCCTGAAGTGACCTTCATCTGGCTTCTTACTAGAATAAGCCTTCTCTGGTGTCTTCATCTCGTGTATCCGATGTAGGCTATGATTTTGAACATAAATCGTTGTGTTGCATGCCTCAACCCACAAGTGTAGTGGTAGGCCCTGATCATGCAACGTCGCCCTCGATGCCCCTACTATGTTTCTGTTCTTCCTCTCAGCCACCCCATTCTGCTGAGGGTTATGGGGTTCCTTCAACTCTCGTTTAATCCCTTTCATTACACAGACGTTATTAAACTCATTTAAGACATACTCACCACTGTTATCACTCCATAGAGATTTAACCTTATTTCCTGACTCTTTCTCCACCAATGCTTTAAACCCACAAATTTTTTTGAAAGTTTGATCCCTTTTTTGCATGAAAAATATCTGGCGTTTGTGAGAATAGCCATCAACAAATATAAAATAATAACCATGTTTGGCTGTGGATGTTGTCGAGAATGGTCCACACACATCTGAATGGACTCACTCTAGAATAACCTATGCTTGTCTCTCTCTGTCATAAAAGGAAGTCTTGGTGTATTTTCCCAAATTACACCCCTTTCATGTATCAACTTTCTCAAGCATACCTTTGGGAAGAATGATAGAGATCAGCTCCAATATCTTCAAAGCACCATGATGCAAGTGGTCCAATGGCCTGTGCCACAACTCACCAATGTCTCGGCTCTACACCCTTTCTGCTTTTGTGCTCAAATTAGCACACTCCTTTACCTCAATCTTATAGAGATTCTTCACCTGAACCCCTATATTCTTTACCTGACCTATGGCTATGTGTTGAAGGAACGCATTTCCTTTCGAGAAGATCACACGTAGCCTCTATCCTCAAGCATGGAAGTGGATACCAAGTTCTTCTTCAGCCCAGGCACATACATAACATTCTTCAAGGTGAGTGGAGGCCCATGCTCCCTCTGAAAAGTAATTGTGCCAAATCAAGTAATACTATACTTCCTGTCATCACCCATCTCGATATGCATATGGAGATCTTTAGATCTTTCTCCTCCATGTCACTAAATAACGATTTTTCACCAGTCATTTGGAATGAAGCTCCACTGTCTAAGTAGCATACACTTCCCATAATTGATGACACCATGCATGCAATGAGGGAAAATTCCAATTCGAATTGAGAGGCCAAAGCCTCACCTGCTACTCCTCTTAAGGACTTTTTGAGTGGACAATTTATAGCAAAATGGCCTAGCTGATGACAATGAAAGCACTTAACTTTCTTCATGTATTTCTTCTTACCTCCATGACAAGAATTCGATTTAGAGTGGGAAGCTTTCCCTTTCCCCTTCTTTGTCTTAATCGCTAAGGCATAGTTCTCTTCATCATCAATCATTGATGAAGAGCCATCCTTGGTTTTCCTCTTGATCTCCTCCTACATCAAATCCAACCACAATTGTTCCCAATCTGACAACTTCTCCCGACCATTGACAAAGTCCTGATAACTATGCCAACTATTTGGGATTCCTAAAGGAGAAACACTAACCATATCATCCTCGGCAATCGTGATTCCAACACTTCCAAGTTCATCGCGACATTGAGTGAACTTGGTCAAGTATTTTTGAATAGTCTCACCTTTCTCCATTTTTATTTTTTGAAGTTTGTCCGTTAGTGCTAATTTCCTTTGGTCACTGCTATTTTGATACAAGTTTGTCAATGTTTTCCACATAGAATACAAAGTTTCCTTACCATGGAGACTCGAGACAATGTGGTCTCGAACTCCCTCAATGATTATTCGCGTCGCCTTCGCCACATAATTCTTCCATTTGGCCAAATTTTGTGCATTCGATGTTGGTGGTTTAGGAATTCCTTGATCAACGAATTCCTTCAAGTCATTATCCTCTAGAACAACCTTCATTCTATCCCTCCAGGAATTAAAATTTTAGTTTCCTTCCAAGACAAACTCGAGTCGCAAACCGCAGAACACCATCTGTCGATCCTGAAGTATGTATTGTAAATTCGAATTTCACCTATAACCCAAAACTCAAAACTTCGAAATCTCCTCTATTATATTATTCTCAGCTCTGATACCATGTAGAAAATCCTATAGATTCACAAGATCATGTAATTTACTAAAGTACAGGACAAGAATCTACTTCTACTTTCAACCAGCGGAAGCTAATAGATCGATGAAAACAATATGCACAAGAAAAATTTAAATCAATGGCACATAACACAACATGTATCTGGGGAAAGGCACTACTCAAAACCCCACTATCTATATTACATTTATCAGAAATATGAGTGAAGATACAAAGATTGTTCTCACTAGAACAATTCTGCACAAGTATGCTCAACTCTCTTAGCTCACAAGCTAGCTCTTGGCCAACACTTCGCCAATTCTGCAGCTCTCCAAGCTCCTAATCTCTTGTGTAATTCCTAAGATGAATAACCCATATTTAAAGCGAATTCATGCTTCCAAAACTGCGCAATCCAAACATAGGATCAATATTTGATGCATGCATGATATTTACAATCCAGTAAATAATACCACTAATAGTGTTATCAATCAGGTTGTTCCCCAAAGTTGTAGGAAAGGGAATACAGCTGAGGTAACCACAGACCAATATTTTAGATACAGGTTCTAGCCAAGCTGCATCCAGAAAGGGCTCTCTCTTTATAATTTAGCTTTGTTTTGAGGTATATTTGCATTGTTTTAAAAAGGGGGGGGGTGGGTAGGTTATTAATCAACGTAAGGTTAATTAACTCCTTATGCACGGAGATGGTTATTACAAGGTTTCAAATAAACCTTTAATCCCATTTATAATAATGATATATGGCTATAGTTTAGCTGGGGCGGGGATATTAGATATTGTGGGATT
>APFE031426346.1:0-62448 GCA_000404065.3 Pinus taeda | reverse complement strand
TATATAGATATACCTATTATGGGATTTGGGTTAATCTATGGGAGTTATATAGTGATATTAGGGTTAATATGAAAGAAATGTAAATGATAGCACTAAGCATAATGTTATAACACTTAGGCAAAAGCGAGAGAAAAGAGAAAAGGGATTTTACACAAGAAATGTGGCTATTTTTCCTAAGTAAATGGAGCTTCACTCAGGCACTTGATGAAAATGGAATGAGTGATTTTTAAGGATATTAAGCAGATCTTAATACCTTTGGGGGAAAGTTAGCAAGTGATTTTGGGAGAAGTGTGAAGGGAAGTTAGACATGCCTCACTTGATTTGTAACCAAACAGTTGCCATGGTACTTATGATATCCATAAGATGCACATCTTTAAGGGACAAAATTAATCATAAGCATGCTTCTGCAACATCGAACTACCTACCCAACCTATTATATCTAATATTTTTTCTTCCTTTTTCTTTGGGTGCATTTGAATTGGCAAACCCTCAACAATCTTCTTTTGTTTTCTTTATATGCCAAGCTTATCTGAATCTATCCTTATAACATCCAAGGGCTCATATTTAACTGTTGAGCTCCTTTGCTTCTCTACCTATCTATCTACCTGCCAAGATTGAACAGTTTGGACAGGTATTATTTCTCTATCTCTAAGATAAGTAAATTCAAACATGAACTGGCCAAGATTGAGTTGTTTGACCATTCATCAATGGTGGCATCAGTCAAGAGGTTGCACACCATCAGATTATTGCAAAAAGAGAATAGTAGTGGCATTTTTGACTTGTGCACTTTCCTGGTCTATTTGATTGGGGTTCATTTCT
The DNA here is from genome assembly GCA_000404065.3 of Pinus taeda. Classification (NCBI taxonomy): domain Eukaryota; kingdom Viridiplantae; phylum Streptophyta; class Pinopsida; order Pinales; family Pinaceae; genus Pinus; species Pinus taeda. Next base: position 61,629 of record APFE031426346.1, on the reverse strand, counting down.
TTCATTTTCTTGACCATTTCATTGTTTTTGCCCTTTGATTTTTCTTTTAGGGCATACCGTCTTTTCATTTTTTTAATTTTTTGATCTTTTCAAAATATGTAAAAGCTTTGCAATAGGGAAAGGATGAACATATTAGGGATTTTAGCTAGTCAATCATGAAATATGGCACCTATTGGTCTAGGAGCATAACACTGGCTCCACTTGGGGATGGCTTTTCCTGGTGAAAAGTCAAGAACAGCAGGTCAGATGGCCTTATGTACAATTCCTGCTGCATTCTGAAATTTTCCTTTGCTATAAGTGAACAAATTGTACAAAGGACCATGTAAAATATACACATCTCTCATGCGCTGATCCAAACGATTACACCTCTATTTTGGATAGTTTATCTGAATGTTTGTTCACATATTTTCAGCTCCCAAGTCTTCTACAATTTCTGGTAAACTAAAAAAAATAACACAAAAAGGTGGTAAAGTTCCTTGACTGCTCCTCAAAAATTTTCTACAAATTCCTTCCCATTCTTATTGCTGTAATAAACTACAGAAACTAAACATCCTTATGTACAAGTTAGAGTCCTAATATGTCAACAAACTAGATCAAAATAATGTTTCAGCATCCGACCATTAACTAGTCCATCTTCCACTTCTGTACCATCCAGGCTCTTTAAAAGGTAAGTATTATTTCCTTGTATAGCCTGGATGATAAAAGGTCCCCTCCATAGGAAGTCAAACTTCCCATGCTTTCCTTTATCTTCTCTCCTGGAGTCCCATTTCAAAACCTTGTCTCCAATATAGAAATCCTCTGCCTTAGTCCTCTTATCAAATATCTTCTTGAGCTTTTCATGTAGCACCTGAGATCTCTGATATACCTCTTCTCTGATCTGCTATAAATGAATAGTCTGATTTATTCTTCTCTGAATGTCATTAGGTTCTGCCTGCACTTCGTGTAGCAACTTCATCATAGGGACTCCTAAATATGAAGGGAATACAACCTCCATGCCATAAACCAATTCATAGGGGCTTGTTCCAATGGATCTCTTTGTAGTCAATCTGTCTGCCCATAGTGCATTGATAAGCTTCTTATGCCAGCTTTTCTTGTTTTCTTCCAATACTTTCTTAATGATATTGATCAGGCTTTTATTGTATGACTCAACTAGACCATTACCTTGACGGTAATAGGCTATGGAGTGGCCTAAGGTAATGTGGTACTTGTGACATAAATTGATCATTCTCTTGGATTTGAAAGCAACAACATTGTCAGTTATAATCTTTTCAGGACAACCAAATCTAGACAGGATGTTGGTTTCTAAGAATTGCATGATCACTGAATCATTGGCTTGTCTACATGGGATGGCCTCTATCCATTTGGTGAAATAGTCTGTGGTAGTCAGCATCCATTTATGTTGGCCAGAAGAAGATGGGTGAATTTCTCCAATAAAATCTAAACCCCATTGTTGGAATGGTCTTTCAGTGGAAATTGCTTTAAGGGGTAAAGCTAAAATTTTCCTCTTGCCTTCAAAAATTTGGCATTTATGGCAAGAAGTTACAAATTTCATTACATCAGCAAACAGGGTGGGCCAATAAAATCTAGCCCTTAGGATTCTATCAACAGTTGATTTCCAGTACAAATGTCCACCACAGTCCCCTGCATGAAGTTCTTTGAGTACCTTGTCAATTTCATCTTTTATCAGGCAATTTAATAGAACACCTTCATGATTTTTCCAAAAGGGAGGACCATATAAAATACAAAACTTTAAAGCTTTCATTTTTAAAAACCTTTTCTTTGTTTTGGATAACCATGGAGGAGCCTATAGGTTTAATAATACATAACATATATCAGCATACCAAGGTGATTTCAGGAAGGCCTGGCTGATTTATGGAGTTGTCATCTACTGTTCATTATCCAGCTCATTAATATCTAGGGCTTGGTAATTGGTTTCAGTCATGAGTTTGGCCAATACCTATCCTTTTATAAGCTTTGTAGGTTTTATTTCAATATCATACTCTAATATAGTAGCAATCCGTTTACCTATTTTTCCTTCAATCCCCTCTTGGGTTAAGATATCTTTGACAACAGTGCTTGGCACATAAGCTATTATATGAGAGTATAGTATGTAGACCCTGAAATCTTTGATGGCTTTCACAAGTACATAAGCTTGTTTTTCCATGATTGGGTATTTGAGCAGTGCATCCCTAAGTGCTTTACTAAAAAAGGCTATAGGTTTTTCAAATCCCTGATCAGCTTTTTGAAGTAAAACAACAGCAATGGTGTATTCTGATGCAAATGAAAATATTATGAAGTCTTTGTCAAATTTTGGGCTTGTAAGGGCTGGTGTTATGGTCAAAGCCATTTTGATTTCCTCGAATTCTTGTTTGGCTTCTATTGTCCATTTGACCTTGGAATCCTTTTTTAACATGTTATTCAGCAGTATGATTAATTCATCCAGATTGGGTATGAATCTCCTTAGGAAGTTGATCTTTCCGAGGAAGGCTTGAAGTTCTTTGATATTTCTGGGGTGAGGAACTTGCAAAATAGCTTGTATTCTATCTGGATCAATTCTAATGCCTTCTTTGGAGATGATGTGGCCTAACAACTTGCCTTCTTCTAGCCCAAACAATGACTTCATAGGGTTTAAAGAAACGCCATACTTTCTGCATATTATAAACACCTGTCTCAAATGATCTAGGTGTTGTTGATCTATTTTGGAAAACGCAGTAAGATAATCTAGGTATATGACCAGGAAATAATGAATTTCTTTAGCAAAAGCTATATCCATTACACGTTGGAAGGTTTCCCCTGCATTCTTGAGTCCAAATGGCATTTTCACATATTTGAAAGTTCCACATGGAGTTGTAAAAGTAGTTTTTTCCTGATCATCAGGGTGAACTAGAATCTGGTTGAAACCTGAAAACCCGTCCAAAAGTGAAATTCTAGAGGCACCTACTACCCTTTGTAAAATGTGGTCCATCCTAGGTAAAAAATAGTGGTCTTTTAAAGAGACTTTATTTAGATTCCTCAAATCAACACACAGTCTGATTTCTCCTGTTTTCTTCCTAGTGGGCACTAAATTAGAGACCCATTCTGAAAATCTAATGGGTGCAATTATTCCAGCTTCATACATTCTTTTGACTTCTTTCTCAATTAGAGGGAGGAGTAAATGGTTGACCCTTCTAAGTTTTTGCTTGAAAGGTTTTTTATTTTATTTGAGGGGTATTGTATGTTGAATTACAAAAGTATCATAAGATTTGAGATCTTCATAGCTCCATGCAAAAACGTCCTGAAATTCTTTGAACAGTTCAACATATTTAAGCTTTTGGTCAGGAGGCAAAGTTTTGGGAAATTTTATCATTTTAGGATTTTGTTTAGTTACTATGTTACAGTCCTCAATCTCTGCATTTAGAGGCTGCATTTTGGGCTTCCTTGAAATATCATTAGAATCGAAAATGTCTTCCAGAGGAGTTAATCCTATGGGTAAATAGTTGTCCTTTAAATCAATAACTTTAGATTCTCCTCCAACAGTTTCATCAAATTCTATTTCTTTAAGCTCTTGCAACTCTTTGCTGGTAAATTTTGTTGGATGTAGTATTTGAGTTTTTGTTTCAGCTGAAATGTGTGTTTCAATTTTGTCTATTTGATCAACTTCACAAACAGTGCCCGTGTCTATATTAGTGCTGGAAAATTCTTCTTTTAAGGTCAAGAAATTATTAATTTGAGTGTCATTGTCAAACACTTGCCAGTTTTTTACATTGTCAGGTACAGTTGGCATGTGTTTAATCTTAGCCGTAAAATGATGATTAGGCTCAAATGGCAGTTTACAAGTGCTGGCAAATGTTGCCAAACTGTGAGCATGCAAGTTGTGTTTCCTTGGAATTTTGGCAAGCTGTGTTTCTAGAAAGGTATTGAGTATTTCAATTTTTGCCCCTCTATAAGATCTTAATCTGAGATCATTTGTGAGGAAGTTTCCTTTCATTTGTTGAATAACTAAATCAGAGTCTCCCAAAATTGATACCCTAACTGCCCCTAAGCTTTTGATCAATTTGAGTCCTAGCAAGAGTGCTTCATATTCAACTATGTTATTAGTGCATCTAAAATTCAACCTGTATCCATGTCCTTCAGCATGATCATTTTCCATATTATGTATCCAAATTCCTTCTCCTTCTCCTAGTTTATTGACTGATCCATCAAATTCCAAATACCATAGGATTTCTTGATTATAGCCAGTATCAGGAATCTTAGAAATTTGCTTACTAGGGAGATTTGGATTTTCAGTTTCATGTGGTTTCCCTTGTGTGACTGATATACCATTGTTCATAGAAATTTCTTGAATTTGAACACTAGATTTTTCATTTATGAATTTTTTCTACTCTAAAGGCAAAGCCTTGACATCAGTCGAGGGGTAAATTTCAGCATTGTATAAGATGAAGGAGTCCATATCAGAATGCATGGAATAGATGGGAAAATTCTGGGGTTTCTCCTGGCTACTGACCACGTATTTCATTAAAGTTTCTCGGTACAACCTCTTTGGTTGACCAAATACTGAAATGGTAGCATAGGACATGTCCAACTGTAATGATCCTTGCAGTTTTGCTCCCCAATATCTAGACAATAACATTCCATATTTGGGTTGAATATCAGCTACTACCACATCCATTAAAATTGTCTTGGCAGGATATTGAACTAATGATAGGCACAAGCCTTTGATTAGTCCTAGACATCTAACTTGGCTTGAATCAAAAGAGAACAAGTCTTTGTATGGCCTAGTAATATCTAGGTCCAACTTCTCCATTACAGATTTGGGCATTAAATTATGAGAAGCACCAGAATCAAACATTGCATTATGGAGTATCTTATCATGAATGTTCAGACTTACATAGAAAGGAGGAACCCCTCCATCTATCGATTTTTCGTTTACTTCAGGGCCAAAAATTAATTCAAGTTGGTCATCAAGGACATTTACTGCATCTCTGTTTTCTGAAATTTGAAGTGTTCTGCTAATTTGTTCTCTATAGACATCATGCTTAGCCAATTCTGACAGTGGAATGGCTATCTTTAACTTGCCTATTTCGGTCTCAAGGTTGAAAGGTTTTTCAGTTTGAATTTTTACATTTCGGGCAGCAAGGTTTTCTTTTTCTACTGCATTTTCTGTGTCCATCTCTTTTACACGAATGTTCTTATGAGCTGAAGTTGTTTCTATGTCACTTTCTGGAGGTTTTCCCACAATTTCTTTGAAAGGAATGGAAGTGGAAGATTGTTTATTAGGTTGTTGATTATCTGAAACATCTTCAACTGTTGGACTGTTTGGGTTAGGAATTGCCTTAGGAGGAGTTTGTATAGGAGGGTTGTTGATTTTAGCTTTGGTAGGTTGTTTGGTTTCTTTCTATTTATTTTTATCAGGGACATCTATTCTCTCGCTTCTTAGATTATATTGTTTGTGAACTTCATAGAAGGTTGTGTCATATCCCTCCCTAAAATCAAATGATTCTCCTGATTGAATTTGGAACTGACCAAGAGTGTGAGCCTATTGATCTTCTTAGGTTAGGAAAAATTGTTGTTCACTATTGAGGCCCATTAAGTTAATTTGAGTGTCTTCTGTGGGCTCACTAGAAGTTGAAGCTTCAGCATAGTTTTCTTGGAATGGAGGTCTAATGCTTTGGTCAGGGCCAGCCTTTCCAGTGTTAGAGTTTTGGTTTTTTCTAAAGTTTGGATTTCTCCCGGTATTGCTTGGTTGACCATCCCAAAGGGATTTTCTCTCAATTGTTTCTACTCTATCACCAAGTCTAGCCATTCCTTTAATGATAACATCTAATTTTTGTTCAAAGGCAGAAGGTTCTTCTTTGCTGGGTATCCTCCTTTCAGCTTTAGCTCGAGCTCGTTTATAAATCAGGTTGGCCTCAATACTGACAGCTATACTCTGCATGTCTTCTAAGTTTCGAGGAGCCCTTTCCTTAATCTGGTATGCCATATTGGAGTCAAATACATCAGGGAATTTGATCAAGGCCAAGTCTGGTGGAGGTCCGAGATTATGAGGAATAGCATTGTATACATTGTTAAATCTGCTGTAGTAATCTTGAACAGTTTCTTGTGGACCTCTTTTTAAGTTTTCATATTCTGATAAAATGTGGAGAGGATCTTTTTTCTTTTCCCATATGTTTAAGAAGGTCTGATAAAGAGCCTTTGAATCATTGATAGTGTTTGTAGGGAGTGCTCTAAACTAGGTTCTAACATCTCCAGTTAAGCTTTGGATAAAGTGTTACCGAGAATAGTGTCCACTCGGAGCTGTTATTCCCACTAAGACTGGTAGCTATCTTAGAAACAAACAAGTAAAGTCTACTTTCGCTTTCCTTTATGAAAATAGATAAGAGTGGAACAAAGGAGACCGACCTTAGTCTTACGCTTGGTTTCCTTGTTTGATTCCTCTCCTTCCTGATAGATCTTTGCCGCTTCTTCTTCGTCTGCCCAGCTTCAAAGAGCACCTGTGGAATCAAAGAAACATACTACTATCGAAGAACAGAGATCTATATTCATAAATAAAATAGGACCAAATATGTGTTAACCATACAAATGCATATATAAGCAAACATACAAGAATATGGAGGAAACGTTGAATAGCTTTATTAAGATCAAGAATAGCAAGAGGATTACAACCATATGTTCTGACCCAGCAGCACCCTCCAGCAAGAAAGCCCTTGTTCACCTCAAGTAAAGCTTAGATCACCCAACACTATGAAGTTTCTCCAGGAAACCAACAACACTTCTCTACAAGATACAAAATTCCAGCCTCTGGATCTCTGTGATAAGGGATCCATATATAGATGATTGTAGGGGGGTGAGTCATCTTCTGGGGTCTTGATTAGTGTCCTCTCTATGATAGTTCTTGATTCCACTTGGAGAATGATGATCTCTTACTCATCCCTGGTCGAAAATAGAGAGGCAAGTGTCAGAGGGGAAGCTTCTGGAAAATTCCATGATCTTCCACCTCGCAAATTGTCCCTGCCATTTGTCCATTCCAAACCATCGCACCCTACAGAGGGGCCATTCAGTATGCATCGCACCTTTTATACTGGGAAGGTGATATGCATCGCACCCTCTGCACTGGGTATTCAGTATGGTCCAGTTTTTGACCATTTCTGAGCAGTTTTTAGTGGAGAACTTCTCGGAGATGATGTAATCAGCTGACCTTGTTCCTTTAGGCAGTGAAGCAACACTTTTAGGGACTTAGGAGCCCTCAGTTTATGGACATTTGTGATTGGGGTTGTGGTGCCCAAAAATGTCTATAACACAAAGATTTTCATTCTTACATCATCATCATCAATCTCATAGTTTTCAAAATAATCCATCATTTTCTTGGTGTGTTTTTGAGCTGTGTAAGTGCTAGTACCATCAAAATAAGTGATTTTTCTTTGATAATCTTGAGGCATAGCCCCTGGATTTGCAAGTAATTGCAGGGGAGCATATTGGTTTGCCATATTTGCGCAGATAAGTGTAACAGCCGAAAGAGCAGGGATACCAGTTGAAATATGTGTTATGGATGGGGGAGTGGAAAATATGGTTTAAAGTGATGATGGTGAACTAGGAGAGGCAACAGTAATGGCAGAAAGGACTGGTGATTTTCTAGGAGTAAGCTCAGATTGGATAAGGTTTTGCTGATGTGTGTCAAGGGGTGAACTAGAAGAATGTTCTTGGCTCTGCTGGCTTCTAAGGTTCTTGGGAATCAGATTAGGATTTTGAAACATAGGTGGGGAATTTTGATCTGGATTTCATCTAGTGTAATGGATCTTCTTCTTTGGAGCCAGCTTCTAAATATATTTTTTGGTTTTTCTTGAAATATTTGAAGGACACAACTTTTGACAGAATCTTTCTAGGAAGTTTTAAATATGGGAGTTTTGAATTTTCCTAAAGATATATTGAAACAAGGGACTGATCAAGTATTTGAGACAACTATTCAAAGCCTAAAAATAGACTGGAGATAGACTGAAGTAGCTTTTATTTACTCCTGCAATTGCATAGCAAAAGCAGTTTCAAAGGCTACCTGGCTAACTTCAGGCTCCATCTGTAGCTCTTTTTAAAAAATAAACAACAGTAACAAATAATTATTCATTCCCCAGTGGAGTCGCCAATGATGTTATCACTCAGGTTGTTCCCCAAAGTTGTAGGAAAGGGAATACGGCCGAGGTAACCACAGACCAATCTTTTAGATACAGGTTCTAGCCAATCTGCATCCAGAGAGGGGTCTCTCTTTATAATTTAGCTTTGTTTTGAGGTATATTTGCATTGTTTTAAAAGGGGGGGTAGGTTATTAATCAACATAAGGTTAATTAATTCCTTATGCGCAGAGATGGTTATTACAAGGTTTCAAATAAACCTTTAATCCCATTTATAATAACGATATATGGCTATAGTTTAGACGGTGGGGGATTTAGATATTGTGGGTTATATATTATATATATGTTTATAATACCTATTATGGATTTGGGTTAATCTATGGGAGTTATATAGTAAGATTAGGGTTAATATGAAAGAAATGTAAATGATAGCGCTAAGCATAATGTTATAACGCTTAGGCAAAAGGGAGAGAAAAGAGAAAAGAGATTTTACACAAGAAATGTGGCTATTTTTCCTGAGTAAATTGAGTTTCACTTAGGCACCTGATGAAAATGGAATGAGTGATTTTTAAGGATATTAAGTAGATCTTAATACCTTTTGGGGAAAGTTAGCAGTTGATTTTGGGAAAAGTGTGAAGGGAAGTTAGACATGCCTCACTTGATTTGTAACCAAATAGTTGCCATGGTACTTATGATATCCATAAGATGCACATCTTTAAGGGACAAAATTAATCATAAGCATGCTTCTGCAACACCAAACTGCCTACCCAACCTATTATACCTAACATTTTTTCTTCTTTTTTCTTTGGGTGCATTTGAATTGGCAAACCCTCAACAATCTTCTTTTGTTTTATTTATATGCCAAGCCTATCTGAATCTATCCTTATAACATCCAAGGGATCAGATTTAACTGTTGAGCTCCTTTGCTTCTCTACCTATCTATCTACCTGCCAAGATTGAACAGTTTGGACAGGTATTATTTCTCTATCTCTAAGATAAGTAAATTCAAACATGAACTGGCCAAGATTGAGTTGTTTGACCATTCATCAATGGTGGCATCAGTCAAGAGGTTGCACACCATCAGCGTATTGCAAAAAGAGAATAGTAGTGGAATTTTGGACTTGCATACTTTCCTGGTCTATTTGATTGGGGTTCATTTCTTTCATTTTCTTGACCATTTCATTCTTTTTTCCCTTTGATTTTTATTTTAGGGCATACCCTCTTTTCATTTTTTTAATTTTTTTATCTTTTCAAAATATGGAAAAGCTTTGCAATAGGGCAAGGATGAACATATTAGGGATTTTAGCCAGTCAATCATGAAATATGACACCTATTGGTATAGGAGCATAACAGATAGTACATTGTCCCTGCACTCTAGTCTCAACTGGGTCTTTCTTTGAACTGACATGCATGAGTTCTGCATGAGGGAATCTTCAATTAAATGGAGTAGCACTAGTGGATGCATTAGTGCACTAACTGATTATTAGTCCTCTATTAGTTCCAAAAATAATTTAGAACTAATTTAACTGAACTTAACTTAGTAAACTGAGTGATCTAATTTCCAACTCAATTTAAACTCATATTGGACCCCTAAAACTTAGGGGGAACATATGCATGACTACATAAATAATTCCAACTCGAAATTCCTAAGCTAATTAACTTAATTAAACTTAATTAACTATTTACAAGTTGCTAAGAGAATAGAATTCAATTTTAGTTCTTAGTTTAATTCAAGGACAAATTAAACTGGAATTTCTTGTTTCCTTTTCTCAACATTTGTGTCCCTCTTGGCAATAAATCTAGGTCTCCCAAACGATTTAGAGATGGTTGAGTGCACGTTTATGACTCTCGGACTAATAATGCCAAACCCTCATGAATTTACTACTAATTTCCTTAGATTTTTGGGTCAAAGTGTAATTTTAGATTTTAATACAACTACTCCTTCAAGGTTTGTAGATATTGTACACACTTGGTGCATTTGATTCTATTTAATGATCATGCACATTTCACTTCAACACAATTAATGGAAGGAAACTAGATAAGATATGGAGAGAAATGGATGTTTGCATGTGGAATGAAACTTTTTATCCATGAAAAACCCCAGGGAGTTGTGTTCAACATATTGATCATTTCCCTTTTTTCCTCTAAGTCAAATTGTTGGGGGGAATTCCTAATAGAATATCAGAGGAGGATATAAGGTTTTTGTTGTTTACTAAAAAAGATAGCGTTGGAGATTGGTTCGTATTTCCAAATAATAGGTTATTATACTATACAGTTTCAAGAAGGAACCTTATCGACTCCCAAAATTTATCAATCCACAAATATTTGCATACGAAGTGTTAAGACAAAGACTCTATGTGAATGATTCTCATTTTGTTTCTAAAAATAAAAAGACACTTTTAATTTTTTTATGGATTTTTCTCTTAGATTGTGATGAGCACCAATATTGCAGCAAGAATGTTGCAACCCTTGGGCTGCTAGCTTTATTTTATCAACCCGCGGTTCGTACAAACTTGGAGGTGACAGTGCTATATACACAAGTAAACGTGATGGTTCTGCCTTTTTTCACTGTTCAGTTGGCGAGAGACCACTTGCGTTTGCAAGACAGACTTCTGTGGATTCAAAATAAGCTTTGTTCCTTGCTGAAAGAAATATAAATCTACTCTAAGAGAGAGAGCTGATCTGCTGTAATAATGAAAAATAATGAAATTCAACGCTAAGGCACACCATTTCCTAATTAACTGCTACGAGCTATGCTTTGCAATAATGCTAAATTAACATGAACAATATTCTACTGTACTAAGCATGGAAATAAAAAAACATAAAACATGATTGTTATGCATGTAAAGGACTGTAATAAATCTATTTTGTCATTTTATGCTTTTGATGAAAAATCAAGTGTGCAAGCTAATCTCTTTTGGTGATGTGGCAGGTGGTTTAGGGATGATGGAGGATGGATGGAAGGTTTAGGAGATGGTTGGAAGAATTGGGAGACTCTTGGGTGACCTTGGGAGGCTTCCTAGAGGTTTTCCCTCAATTCAGTCTCAAAACAAGCCACTACAGGAAAACCTACAGGATGTACTAGAAACCTACAGGATGTACTATATTTCTACAAGACACAACTGAGAGCAAAACAAAGGGTGTTGGAGGTGATGGAAGGCTTAGGGAAGGTGGTTGATGGGTTGAATGGAGTGAGGAAAGGCCTAGTATCACTTAGAACCCAAAACCAAGTTTAGCAGATGGTTGGATTCGCTCAACGTGCTTGAGGGAATTTCTATGTAAAATGATGAAATTGGTGAAGGTCTTGATTAACACAACCAATGCATGTGGATGGATGAAGTTGTAAGGTGGTTTCTTGCTATGAGATCTCTGTATACTTCTAAACCACCTACTTTGCATCAAACAGGTATAATTTCCAAAAGGTCATGTAAACAAGAAGAATTCTCATGAGCTAGAAAAGCAGAATTTAATGAACTAACTATCTATCATGTGCATGCGGAAATTGCTGAATAAAATGGAATCATGGATGAGATCTACTACAAGGATGAAGATAGAAGAGATGACAATGAAATCCTACACTTGAAAAATTGATCAAATGCTAGTTCAAGTACAGTAAACTCTAAATCTTATGAAACAAATGGAAATCTGTCTTTTTGGGGCTGCATGAGGGTCTTTTCCTCAAATCATGATCCTAGAAGGAAGAAGTGAGGCCACAAAACATACTGAAAGCTTTTTGGTGCTTCTTTTATCCCTTCTAACCTACTAGTGGAGTAAGGCACAAATGGAAGAAAACTAATAAACAATTAATCAAAGCTACACTACTTGCAATAAAATACTTCAAAAGATAGTTTAACCATGATTCTATGAAACTAAGCTAATATTAGACATACAAGAAGAGGAGCCTTTGCTGCTAGGGTTGAGCCCTAACCTGAGAGCTTCAACCCTCTGAGTTAACTCAATACTGGATGAAGAAAAAAATCACTCTTATTTCCAAAACATAAAATTACATCAAAGTCCTCCACAAGTCTGGAGCTCGAAAATCACTAGATTTTTTACAACCAAAATTCGAATCCTAATGAGGCTCTAGGCCTCTCTACTTATACAACTGAAGTTCCCAATGACTTCCTTAAATTTAGGGAGGCTCAGATCCCAAACTCGATATGAACTAACTCTTTATCTATCATTTGCTTGGCTACCTTATGATCTTCATGACTTGGTTGCTTTCTCTCTAAGCTTGTGGGATTAATGGAGGAATATTCGAATGGGGGAGTAGTACATGAGGAGGATTTACCTCCTACAATCTCTCTCCCTTGTCCCATTCGAGTTTCAAACCTTATTCTTGCCAAAATTCCTTGATCTTCTATTCCAAACATGTATTCAATGCATATTAGTCCACTAGGCATAATATCTCACTTTAACTCATCTCATTAAACAAAATATAATAAAAAAATGTAATAAGTTGTGAGAGGAGTTGGTTTGACTAGGCCAGAAGGTGAATTAATGCCCATATAATTACCCAATGATGAGGCTCATCATCAGCCCCCTATTAAAATTGTTTCTCATCCTCTGAGCAACTGAATCAATATCCATGTCTTTCATAGCTCTAGTGGCCTCCTTGACATCCCATGCCTCTACTGTGGTTTCCTCTTCTTGTGCATAGATACCTGCCTTCTTTTCTACCTCCTCCCACTACCTCCTTTCTTCTTATTTCTTCCTTCCATATCACATCTCTAAGAGCAGTGGTGGACTTAGTCTCAAGCCAATCCAATTGACTTTGAGCCTTTGAATAGATTGATTATACATGGGTGTCCTATTCAGTGCTTCTCTCATTCTTTGAGGAGAGTGGTACTCTCTTATCTTTAAACTGTATGGAAATGTGTTTCATCTCCTCAGGAAAGCTTGCATGCTGTCATCCCTTAACAACCTGAACATGTCCTCAAAATGTGAAATTGATTTCTCTTGGGTAGCAAGATACTTAAGTGCAAGTTGAGGATCATTTGCAATTAAATTATGTGTATTGATGAGGGCCATTGGATTGGACTGCTCATCTCTGATAATAAGAGGCTTTGTTCTTTCTCTTGCCAATATCTTCTTCATTTCTGCAGCCCTTGCTTCCTCATGGTTGATCCATGATGCTAAAGCCATCAACTGTAAATCTCCTAGCTTAGCATTAGGGCCCCATACATTCATGTCTATTAAGGCCATGTTATGAAAATAAAACTCAAACATCCTAGACCTATCCTCCAATGTACTTTGATCAAAAAGATCAATGAACTATCTATAATCCTAAAATGGCATAGTGCCTCTCTGTGCTAGGGTCTTGATTTGGAACTACAACCATTGTTCCTTAAGGTATAGGGCATAGGATTTAACTAGCATCCTACACTAGATTGCTTCCAAAGAGAGACTGGACATGCATGCCAATTGATTCTCTCTTTCTTGCAATTGTCCTTTAAACCATGCATTTTATGTCTCTACTTGATTTCTCATTCTGTCCTCTTTGACCCTCAAGCTACTTAGTTCTCTACCCGTCCCTTTGAGCTTATCCTCCATGTGACCAATGTCCTCCACCCCCTTGGACTTAGCAGTCTACATCCATCTATGAGTTCTAGCTCTCCCCTTCTCAAGCTCAAAGAATAATGGAATAGCAAAGTTTTGTGGAATGAGCCCCGCCCCCTTCAATAAATCTGTAGTAGGAGTCAAGGTTAGGTTGGGGGCTAGGTCCCCTTTGCTCTAGGTCCTATTATTTAGTTTCTTGTTGTAGGCTTCCCTTCTTATCCAATTTTTGAGTCTCTTGTAGGTTTAGCAGAGTCTCCTATAGGAGTGCTTCTGCTTCCTGTAGGTCCTATTGTGTATCCTGTAGGATTTCATTTCCTTTGGATGAGGTGGATCTAGTTACAAGCCTTCTCACATAGGTGATAGGAGACATAGGGGAGGCTTTTGCTAAAGATCCTCTTTCTTGGGTTTTCATAGGAGGAGGCATTTTATCCTGTTGTTTAGGTGAGTCTTCAATTACAATGGGAATTTTGGTTGGAGTTTGGGGTTTCCCCTACCTTACCCTTATGCTTTTCCTTGTTCTGAAATATAAGGGGGTCTGCCTCTGTCTTTTTCCTTTTTGTTTGATTGAGGTGATAAAAGAAGTGAGGCCAGCTGCTACTTCTCTCTCTGTGGGTTTTGGAGACACCCTAGGTGACTCCTCCTTGTCTTCTGCCTCCTCTTTCCCATTGCCCTTTTCCTCTATGTTTTTCGCCTCTTCTCCTCCTCCTAGTTCCTCGTCTTGTTTATCAGTCTCCTCCTCGACATCTTCCTCTAATTCCTCATCACCTTCCTTCTCTTTCTCCTCTTCCTCCTCTGCATCTGTATCATCTTCATCCCTCTCTATTTATTCTCCATATGTTTCAGTTTCTTCCTCATCTTTTTCACTGACAGTAGGACTAATGTCATATGTGAGGGTTTTGATATCCTCCTCTATCTGCATGTCTCTGAAAATTGACCATTGGATAGGAATTTGATGTTGTGGAGGGCATCCTCTATAATGATTCTAACTAATCCATGGTGAGCTAACTACTGGTGGTTTCCCTCCTGCACCTTTATGCTTCTATCTATCAGTGATTGCAGAAGGAAGTATTGTATGCTGAGCTTGTGGTGAGGAGGTGTTTCTGCTCCTTACTCTATTTAATAAGGTGGTATCTTACCTCATTCCAGGGGTATGGTAGGCTTGTTTTCCTTACTCTATTTTTGTCCTCAATGGGCTCTTCTCCCTCTAAAAAGAACTTGTTCTTGGAAATCTGGCTATCTCCCTTGTCTTCCTTTCTCCAAGGCACTCCTAGGGGAAGTGTGGTAATCCTTCTTATGAGTTCATGGGTGCACTCAATGGAGAGGCCTCTCACCACAACAGTAGCATGGACTCTGGTTAGTGGAATGACGGAGAGAGAAAAATCTCGCACCACTTCATCATCATACCCTCTTAATTTTTCATAATACCCCATCCAATTATGCCTTGTGAAGATTTCTAACACCTGAGGGTGTTGGTGGATTCTCACAGTGTTAATAGGCTCCCTTCTATTAAACCCTTGTGTCATTTTGGTTGGTGAATTTTGAGGAGCTGAGATGGTTTATATAATTTTTAAATGCAGAAGTAAATAACTGAAAGAACTGTGGAGACAATTCCCTTACACAGTTGCCAAATTCACTCAATACCAGGTGATTTTCTATTCAATTCACTTTGAAAAAGCAAAGCAATTATAGATCCTACCTCCTCATAGTGTTTGTTTTAGCCAACCTCCATGTTTTCCCTTCTGAAACTCCTCTCGGCCAATCCTGTAGATTGTATCCTATAAGATTCATGTGCGATCCTGTAGGGTTTCCCGTGTAATCCTGTAGGAAGTCCTGCATGGGAGAAAGGTGGAATTCTCTCTTCTGTAGGTTTCTTGGGTACGAGAGTGACTTTTCTAGAGTGAGTTTCAAGGATATGAATGCATGAGTGCATGGGGATCAATGATTATTTCCTCTTATGGCTATGTTATGTGAGGTGGTGTGTTGATAGCGGAGGCACATTTTCTATTTTTGGACCATTAGTCCCCACTACCACCTCATCATTCCCCTCTCCTCATAATCAACTCCTAGTTCATGCCTCCGTAGACTTAACTACTTTTTTCCTTCTCCTCTATTTCTTTGACTTGACTTTTGCCACGTGTGGGAGGACCAACTGTTTTGTCTTTGTCGACTAAATGAAGGTGGCCAAGTTAGCTGGCCACATTTCACTTATAAACCAACTTGCTCGTAACCTTTACATCTTTTGACTACATTATGCAAATGAGAGAGTGAAGCGAGATACTTACTTGTGGTGCTAATGCCTAGTTGCAGTTGTTGAAGACCTGAGGTGCTTGTTGTGTGTTGGTTGCATGGCACTTTTCCTTCCTTTTTTATTTCTCTCTGATGATTCCTTTGATGTGAAGGTACTTGGTGTTGAAGATGATGGTGTTGTTGCTTCTTTGGAGCTCCTTCTACCCTTCTAGATCTTCATGCTGGAAGCTTGCTGCAATCATGATTTGTATTCTGTGGGATAGGTTACTACAGGATTTCCTACAGGATGTCCTGTAGTTGCTTCTCCCTCAAAACTTCTAATCATTTCTTCTGCTAGGATTTTGAGGATGATGACATGAATTGAGAGGAAGACTAGGAGTGTGGAGAATGAGATATACTCAGGTGCTACTCCCTTTTGCTCTCTGTTTCATTTTTTTCTCTCTATGTTTTCTCTTGAGGACTGTGAATTTGTTTTTTGGAAACTGATTTTTTTATGATGAATGCAGGGGCAATCAAGGTGGAGAGAGGTATGGTAATGAAGTGGTGATGTAGGGATGTTATTTTTCTGACATGATAGGTCATTTTCTTGCCCTAGTGTCACTTCTTATAGGATTACCGAGCCACTATAATTCCTATAGGATCATCCTGTAGGTTTTCAAGGGATCCTATAGGTTTACAGGGGTTCCTGTAGAAAACATAGTCCCCTTGTAAACTAAAGCAAAGGAGTGAAAAAAATGAAATAAATGGTGGAGTGATGAATGATGATGGGTGGAAAAATAAAAATGTGAGTGAAATAGGTCCCTTTATGATGCTCCTTTGTTCTCTGATCATCCTCCTTACTGACCTGCAAATAGAATTTTTCATGATCTTTTTCTCTTTTTTTTTGAAAACAACTAGTCTACCTCTTAGAGGTTTTCATCCTAGATGTTTTCCCTAGGTGCCTCAAGAGAAGTTTTCACCTGGGGATCTTTTTATTTCCTTTTTTTTTCTTTTGACACCATTGGTCCACCCCAAGAGGTTTTCAGCCCACTAGTGGGACTCAAGCGCCTCATGGAGGTTTTCACCTGAGTCCTTATTTTTGTTTTTCTCATAGTGATTTGATGAGGCAGGAGTTGAAACTTGCTCCATTACCATCACTGTTTTATTGACACCATCAATGAACTCTTGCTTTGACAATGGTATTTTGTACACTTTCAATATGTGTCCATTAACAAGTAAAGGAATGGCCTCTACATCTACGATTCTGATCTACATTGGACCATTATCATGACATCTTTCTATGACATAAGGTCCTAGCCATCTTGTCCTTAACTTGCCCTTAAAGTCTTTATATTTGGAATCATATAACAAGGTCCAATCACCTTCTTCAAATTTCTTATCCTTGATGTTCTTATCATGCCAGATCTTCCTTTGAAGTTGAGTTACCTTTGTGTGTAGGAGGGCCTACATTATGAATTCATCTAAACCATTTAACTGAAGTAATCTCTCTTTTTGTGCACTGTTGAGATCTAGATCTAGTTGGGCCACCATCCTTAATGTGTTATACTCAAACTCAATAGACATCAGGGCCTTTTTCCCATAGACCATTTCATAGGGTGTGAATCGAATGGTGGTCTTGCAAGTGGTATTATAGGCCCAGGTGTCCTGAAGTAGTCTATCTACCCAATCTTTCCTGCTGCTACTCACTACTTTGGTCAAGATACTCTCCAACACTCTATTGGTCACCCCCACCTACCCATTAGCTTGTGGGTGATAGGGGGTGGAGGTCCTATGCTTGATCTTGTGTTGGTTGAGCAAGTCTTCAATCATGTTGGAGGTAAACTAGCTGCCTTGATCAGTGACCAACTCTCTAGGGTACCAAATTTGTAAAATACATTCTCCCTTAAGAACTTAGCTACCTTCTCCTCTGTTGCTACCTTAATTGCCTTGGTTTCAGCCCACTTAGTCATATAGTTGGTGCACACAATGATGTATTGTTTTTCCTTGGAAGGAGGGTCAATAGGTAGAATGAAGTTCATGCCCCACTTATCAAATGGCTCGAAAGTCGCTTGAGGTTGCAGAGGCATTTCATCCCTTGGAGTAGGCTTTCCCATCCTTTGGCACTGATCACACTGACTAGTATATCTTTTCACATCCTGAGGAAAAGTGGGCCAATAATAGCCTACTTGTAACACTTTGAATGTTGTCCTCTTTGCTGCAAAGTGACCTCCACAAGTCCCATCATGACAGGTCAGATGGATGTTAAAGGCTTCCTCCTCCCTGGCACACCTTCTCAAGATTTGATCTAGGCCACATTTGAAGAGATTCCCCCCAATCCATGTGAAGGGGCCGCTGTTCCTTATAATCTTTCTTTTCTCTTTGGAGGACAAGTTTAGTGGGAACTATGCAAATACCAAATAGTTTGCTATGTCAGCAAACCGTGGAGAGAGAACTGAAATGGTGAACAAGTGCTCATCCAGTAACTGGTCAACAACCATTCCCTCCTGACCTATAGGCAGAGTTAATCTAGACAAAAAGACTATAACAAGATTTTCCTTGCCATACCTAACAATAATAGTTAGATCAAACTGTTGTAATAAAAGTAACCATCTTATAATATGAGCATTCACATCGGGTTTATTCATTAAATATTTGATTGTAGCATGGTAAATATGGAAAAATGTTTGATATCCTGTAATATAATGCCTAAATTTTTTCAATAAATGCACAACAGCCAAGAGCTCGTTTTCGATCACTATCTAGTTCAGTTCAACCTTTGGCAAATTCTTACTGATAAAGTAAATGGCATAAGGAAATTTTTCATCCATCTAACATAGGGCTGCTCCTATAGCTTTGTATGAGGCATCAGTATGAATGTGAAAATGAAGGGCCCAATTTGGGCCTTGGAGAATTGGTGCAATGGTTAACTTGTTCTTCAGGATGTCCAAGGCCTCTTGAAAACCTTTTGACCATATAAACTCAGAGTCTTTGGCCAACAACCCAAATAAAGGAGAGGCCAACTTTCTGATGTCCTTTACGAACCCTCGGTAGCATCCAGATAACCCTAGGAAACATCTAACATCTCTCTAATTTTGAGGAGGTGGGACCCTTTGTATGATAGCTATTTTGTTTGGGTCCACCTGCAGTCCTTGCTGAGATATTAAATGACCCAGCACGTTTCCTACAGTCATTAAGAATTCACATTTTTTGGGACTGAGAGACAGGTTCATTTCAATGCATTTGTGTAGTACCTTACCTATGTTGGACAATGCCTCCTCGAAATCACACCCACAAGGTGTGAAATCATCCATCTAGATTTCTACCGCATCATGGACTAACTCAACAAAGATACTCAGGACTGCTCTCTGAAAAGTGGCAGGAGCATTGCATAGGCCAAAAGAAAGGACCCAATAGGAAAAAGTGACCCAAGAACAAGTGAAGGTGGTTTCATCCTGGTCCTCCGGGCTGATATGGATTTGATTGTACTCGTTGAATCCATCTAGGAAAGAGAAAAACGTTTTCCCTACTAGGCCATCTAGCACTTGGTCGATGAAAGGTAGAGGAAATTCGTCGGAGATAGGATAAATGAATCCTGCATCTAGAAATTTTTGTAGTTCTTATTTGACTATATCCTTAAGAGTTGGATTCATCCTCATTTGGGGTTGTCGAACTGGCATGCAACCTTCTTTCATGTAAATGTGGTGAGTACACACTGAGGGGTGTACTCCCTTCATTTCTTTATAAGTCCAAGCGAAGGCATCTAGATGTTCCTTTAGCATGTTGCAAAAATTCTCCTCTTCAAGAACAGAAAGAGATGTATTGATTTCAAAGTTCTCTTAGGGCCAAATTCTATGGTTTTGAAACATAGAGGGTTGGAATCATCCAAGTATAGATCAATGGATGGTTGTTCTGGGTTTCCTTTACTACTTCTTCTAGGGATAATGTACTGGTAGTTGGACTTTGGAGTAGGTGGTCAATCAAATAATCTTCATCTTGTTGTCCTGATCCCATGGTTGTTTCTAAGGTATATAGTTGGGCAGAATAAACTTCATCTTCTTCCTCCTCTTCTAGCCATAAAGGTAAATCATGTTCTAGAGATGGTTGAGCAAGAGGGTATAAGACTAACTACTTGGACATATGCCCATTCTTCATGGTCATATTCCCAGCTCTACAGATGATGTGAGCATCGTTAGTAGCCAACCAGGGCCTCCCAAAGATGAGAAGTAAGCTTAGCCTTAGGCTGGAGAACTAGGAAATTTGTAGGGTACTCCCAAGTTTCAATGGAGACCATCAAATCCTCCACAATCCCCTCAGGGGTCATCGTGGAGTAGTCTGAAATTTGCAGGACTGTTGTGGTCCTTCTCAATGAACCTTGGAGGTTGAGCTTGAGAATGGTGTCCTTGTTCATCACATTAATGGCAGCCCCAAGATCGATCAAAGTGTGTGGGACAATGGTGCCATTGATGTGCACTTCTACTACAGGGCTTCCAGGGTCCAAATACTTTGGATAGATTACCAACCCCAACATTAAGTCAGATAGTTTTCCAATGACATTAATGGTAGGGGAATCTCTTTTTCACCTCCCTGGATGCTTGAAGCACTTATCCTTCATCAACTTGTTGTAAATAGGTACAGCTTTAATGGCTTAGAGAAGTGTAATCTTGACACATAGGTTTTTCAATTCTCCCAGAAGTTTAGTCTCTTCTTGGGTAGGCTGGTGTGGTTGAGTTAATCTCTCAGGAAAGGGTGGATTTACTTTAAGAATGCTTTCCTCTCTTTCTTCTTCAACCTCCCTAGGTGGATATGGAGGTTGGTTATCTAGGAGAACTCTCCCATATCTTAGGTTAATTTTCTAGGTCTCCACATCATAAGCTAGATATGATGTCTCACCACTGTATACTTGTTGTGCCTATCTGTTGTTCGGGTTTTTATTTGGTTGGGCAGGCATCCGGGGTTCTTTAGGTGGAGAAATGTGTAACATCTTTGGTTGGGTAGGTGGTGAAGGCAATAAAGAAGGAACATTGTTGTACTAGGGCCTCCACCCCTAGGGCGGTGCATTCCAATGAGGTTGTGGCAGAGCATATGGTTGAAATGACTAGCTGGCTAGCTAGGAATGATACTGAGGTTCAAAGGACCAAGGAGGAGGTGTAGACTAGGGAGGATGATTAGGGGTTCCCCAGAAAGGTATGGATGTGGTCTAGTTTGGGTTTTAATATAAACGAGATGACCCTTGCATGCCCTGATGGTATGGCCTAGGCCCATGAGGTCTCCTTTGGTTTATGTAGCAGATCTTCTCATGAACCCCTCAGCTCCTTGATATACAGATTTGAGTCCAAGCAAAGAAGGGCACTTGTCTGTTGAGTGGTTTTCTTCACAGACTGAGAAAATTTCAATTGAACTCAATGGACATTCATTCCTAGGGTGCCTCTTGGTGCATCTAGGACAGACAATTGCCAAGACTCTCTCTTCTTCGTCCTACTTTTTCCTAATGTGCATAGTGTCCATCTGTAAGGCAAGGGTTTGCAACATCTCACTCTTGAAATATTCTAGCATGTTTCCAATTTCACCCTTGATGGATGAATTAGAAGATGATGTACTAACCATAGGTTGACTTCCCCTACCCTTCTTCCTAGCTGCCCTCGAATGCTTTCTAAAGACATTTTTGGCATCCTCATAGGGTAACTGGTATATATATCCTCCTACTAAGTAGGGTATCAAAAATCTCTTCCCTTACTCCTCTAACTAGGACCAACTTCAGTGGCTTAGGGTCAAGTGTGCACCTAACCCTTTTGTAACTAAGTTGGAATCTTTCTTCATAATCCTCTAGGGATTCATCATTACCTAAGGTCATCCTAAAAATTTCCTCTTTAGTATCTTTAGACCTACATGAGTCTCGATACTTGTTGTTGAAGGCTTTCTGCATCTGAGTCCAAGTTGTGATGCCATGCCTAGGTAAATCCATGAACCAGTGCAAAGCTACATCCTTGAGGGTAGATGGAAATAGTTTCAACTTCTACTCATCATTTGTGTAGTCATAGGTTCGACATACAACAAAAAACTCAAATAGGAAAGTGTCGGGATCTTATGTGGTCAGGTCATGGAAATGAGGAAGGCTAGAGGGGCTTATATTTTTCATCTTAGTGTCCCCATTGGTTTCCTTGATGGGGAAGGCACCCTCAACTCTCTCTCTCTATTCCCTCTATCATTTATGTTTTCAGCCATTGGCTCGATAGGAATGGGTTCTTCTTCTTCTTCTTCCCCTATAGGTTCTTTAAATATGTCTGGTTTCTCACCTAAGAATTCCTCCAGTTCACAGCCATCGAAGAAGAGGGAAGGTTGACTATTTGATGTAGCGGGAGCGTTTGGCAAAAGTTTCCCTAAGTTATCCCTATTCCTATGAGGCATGAAAGGAACTGTTTTTGGTTTGGTTTTGTGTTTTTTCAAACTTTGAAAGTGATTGCAGAATTGAAATTACAAACTGAATGAAAACTACTGATTGAATGAAAAGATTAACTACTCAATTGGAATCTAACTTGCAGAGTGGAAAGGAAAGAAAAGAATGTAGAATGGAAAGGAAGAAAACTAAATTACTTTTGCAGAAATCAAATTAATGACAGAATATTAGAAACAAGAAATGGAAGAAAGAAAGAGGTAATCACATATTACTCAGACATCTCCCCAACAATGGTGCCAAAAAGTGATGAGCACCAATATTGCAGCAAAAATGTTGCAACTCTTGGGATACTAGATTTACCTTATCAACCCGGGGTTCATACAAACTTGGAGGTGAAAGTGTTGTATACACAAGTAAAAGTGATGGTTCTACCTTTTGTCACTGTTCAGCTGGCGAGAGACCACTAGGGTTTACAAGCTAGACTTCTATGGATTCAAAAGAAGCTTGGTTCCTTGATGAAAGAAATAGAAATCTACTCTAAGAGAGAGAGTTGATCCACTGTAATAATGAAAAAGACTTAAATTCAATGCTAAGGCACACCATTTCCTAATTAACTGCTAAGAGCTATTCTTTGCAATAATGATAAATTAACATGAACAAAATGCCACTGTCCTAGGCATGTAAATAAAAAACATCAAACATCATTGTTATGCATGTATAGGACTGTAATAAATATTTTTGTATTTTTATACTTTTCATGAAAAATCAAGTGTGAAAGCTAATCTCTTTTGGTGATGTGGCAGGTGGTTTAGGGATGCTACTGGATGGATGGAAGATTCAGGAGATGGTTGGAAGGTTTGGGAGACCCTTGGGTGACCTTAGGAGGCTTCCTAGAATTTTTCCCTCAATTTGGCCTCAAAACAGACCACTATAGGAAAACCTACAAGATGTACTAGAAACCTAGAGGATTCCTTGTATTTCTACAGGATACAGCGGAGAGAAAAGGGATGGGTGTTGGAGGTGATGGAAGTTTTAGGGAAGGTGGTTGATGGGTGGAATGGAGTGAGAAAAGGCTTAGGATCACTCAGAACACAAAACCAAGTTTAGGAGATGGCTGGATTCGCTCAACATGCTTGGGGGAATTTCTATGTAAAATGATAAAATTGGTGAAGGTATTGATGAAAACAAGGAATGCATATGGGTGGATGAAGTTGGAATGTGGTTTCTTGTTATGAGATCTCTGTCTACTTCTCAAGCACTTCCTCTACATCAAAAATGTGTAATTTCCAAAAAGTCATGTAAACAAGAAGAATTATCATGTGCTAGAAAAGCAGAATTTAATGAACTAACTATCTATCTTATGCATAAGGAAATTGTTGCATAAAATGAAATCATGGATGAGATCTACTTCAAGAATGAATATAGAAGAGATGAAAATGAAATCCTACACTTGTAAAATTGATCAAATACTAGTTCAAGTACAGTAAACTCTAAATCTTATGAAAGAAATGGAAATTTGTCTTTTTGGGGCTGCATAAGGGTCTTTTCCTCAAATCATGATCCTAGAAGGAAGAAGTGAGGCCAAGACACCTGCCGAAAACTTTGTGGTGCTTCTTTTATCCCATCTAAACTACTATTGAAGTAAGGTCCAAATGGAAGCAAACTAATAAACAATTCATCAAAGCTACACTACTTGCAATGAATTACTTCAAAAGACAGTTTAACCGTGAATCTATGAAGCTAAGCTAAGCATACAGATACAAGAAGAGGAGCCTTTGTTACTAGGGCTGGGCCCTAACCCAAGAGCTCCATATCTTTGAGTTAACTTAGTCTGGATCAATGAAAAACACATTCTTATTACCAAAACAAAAAATTACATCAAAGTCCTCGACAAGTTTGGAGCTCGAAAATAACTAGAGTTTTTACAACCAAAAATTTGAATCCTAATGAGGCTCTAGGCCTCTCTACTTATACAACTAAAGTCCACAATGACTTCCTTAAATTTAGGGAGGCTTGGCTCGCAAACTCAAGATGAACTAACTCTTTATCTCTCACTTGCTTGGCTACCTTATGATCTTCATGACTTGGCTGTTTTCACTCCGAGCTGGTGGGATTAATGGAGGAATATTTGAATGGAGGAGGAGTAAGTGATGAGGATTTACCTTGTACAATCTTTCTCCCTTTTCTGATTCGAGTTTCAAACCTTAGTCTCGCCAAAATTCCTTGATTTTCTCTTCCAAACTTGCATTCAATGCATATTAGTCCACTAGGCATAATATCTCACTTTAACTCATCTCATTAAGAAAAATATAATCAAAACATGTAATAAGTTGTGAGAATGGTTGGTTTGACTAAGCTAGGAGGTGAATTAAGGCCCATATAATTACCCAATGATGAGGCTCATCAAATAGCTAAGCATAGGACACCAATTGACATGGTCAAAAAATTAGAGAAATTTTGGGGTAAAAACTAGGCCACCTAAGGAATATTATAAAATAATAGTGAAAATAATAAAGTAATATTAGATTACATTATCAAATTTTAGAGGGAAAAAAGAAAAAACTACTTTTTCAACTCATATTTTCAATTTATCTCCCTACGGTTTTACTCAAATTTTGAGCAGGATCACTCATTGGATGCATAATTTAATTCCTCATCCAAGGAGTACCCATGTTGCATATATTTGATGGACATTGCTACATGAAAAATTTTAAATACATGAAAACACGTGATTGCAATCACGTTTTTCATGTATTTTTCATTTTTCATGTAGCAGGGTCCACAAAAAGTATGCAACATGGGTACTCCTTAGATTTGGAATTAAATTAGGCATCAAATGAGTGATCCCTCTCAAATTTTGAGTAAAACAATATGGAGATAAATTGAAAAAATGAGTTGAAAAAAATAGTTTTATTTTTTTATTTTTTTAATCATTTTACTTTTTTACTCTAAAAATGGTGAATCATCCCCCATGGTTAACAACATCATATTGAATCTTATTGGTTTTTATAAAGTTGATTTTGGTTGTAAATTTTTGTTTTGACACCAATTTTAGACCTCAAAATTTCTCTAATGACACATTGTTATCCTTTGATTTGGAAACGGATGTTTGTTGGAAATATGATTTGCATGGTATTATTTCTTGTCTTAAGAAATAAATTGTTTTGTCTGCTTATGTTCATGAATCCAAAGTAGAGATTAAAAAATTGGGTAATGTGTTTCCCTTGCCTCATAATAGCAAAAATCAAGTAGATATGTAGGTAGCCTAGAAGCAGGAAAACCAAGGAATTCAAGCAGAGATAGAGTCAAGTAAAGGTAGTTCTTCTGGGACCATTCAAATCAAGAATTAAAAATCCTAGTCAACCCAGAATTGAACTAACTGAAAACACCTTAAAAATAAATATAGATGAATTACATATCAAGGAAGTAGGACACGCAATCAAATCCAGAAAAACGAGGAAGATGAAGTCAAAACCATTGAGAGAAGTTGATAAGAATTATCTAAAGAGGTTCATCAAACACTTGAAGAATCACAACCAAAGGATTCAAGTGAACGAGTGTTGTCAGACAAGAAAAACATCATCAAAGAGAAGGTTGTAGAAAATATTGGAAGGGAACTAATGTTGTTACCTCAGGCATCACATATTGTAGAGAAAGTTGTGCTTCGGGAAATGACCCATACTACAGGTACCAAATTTAAATCCTCAACCAACTTCGACAATAGCATGTTTAATTTTATTATAGTATAGCCATAGACAGATGATAGTAAAAAGTTGTTGGGATCCATGGTCACCTCTTGTAACATACCCCCTACTATTCCCCACCCAAATTAAGGTTAGCACGAGGTAGTCACTAAGATTACCCAACTCCCATAGTCACATCATGGAAATGGGGTCTAATTTTTTTTCTTTCTGTTGCCCTTTCAAAACTCAAATCAAATGGTGTCATTGCATTCATCTCATCAATATGGTCCCAGTGATATAAAAACCATCCTAATATGACCCTCAGATCAACTAGTATATCCATTTGAAGCCCTAGGAAATTAAAGGGTGACATGATATTAGGATCCCACGTGGTGCCCATGTGGATCCCTCGCGGCTATCCAAGTCTTTGGCCACCTCTCAGCTTCCAACTCATTCATATTCTTGATCACGACTAACCCTTCTTGGCTTCTCACAAGGAAAAAGGGAAACTTACAACACACACACATATAAATTTATTATTACGTGGGCCACCATTACCACCTCAGCCCAAGTCTTCAATCCTAGGACTTATATTCATAGCCATCATCTAAATTTATCGAGATGACGAGGACCATAATGATGTGGCCTTGCAAAACAGATGTTGTGGCATTCATGGAAACACCAAGGTGATTTGCATAATTACATGCCGACAGATCATCATATGATGAAGACAGGGAATTTCTCATTCCCTAGGTTCTGTCTCCCAGGAGGAGCAAAGGTGCACCCCAAGGAATAGCCCTAGTTGACAAGGCTCTGGGATTAATTGGAGGCATAATATGAAAAACTATTAGAATCCTGCAGAGGGTCTTCATTCAACAGTTGAGTTGTCCTAACACTTAAAAGTGTAGCGAGGTTGGGGTGATGTGTCCTAGAGGACCATGGTCACAATCTTTGGTCGTATGCAGAGTTATGTTTTTATTAACACTAATATTGAACACATACTTACACACACACACACAAATATATACGTGATGGTCAAAGGTGCCACCAAAAGGGAACTTCACTAAGGGACAAGGTGGTAATGTAATGTTTAAGCCTGCACAATTTATAATAGGTATAAAGGAATTATTCCTTACGCTTTTATATGCACACTTTTCTTGCTCCATAGTCATGATTAAAACCTACATGAAGGGAAATAAATCACACATTTGCGTGAAAGAATCACCTGTATAAGAGCATATATGTACATATACATATGCATACATGTGTATATAACCCATACACACATGAACACTACCCTTTCTTAGCTTAAATATAGTGGAGCAAGGATTAATAGAAAATCCTTTATTTAATGAAATGAATAAGATAGGGAGACTTTCCCATTAAGTACATAGAATGAGTGACTTCGTGTGCTTCACCAAATCATAGGGAACTTAACGAGTTCCTTAATTGCAACATGAATGCATAATCATGTTTTAATCAATGATACAAGTAGCATACACAAAGTGATGGTACATGCTAATCACCAAATTCATTAAGTTTCACAAACACACACAGTGATCCACTTAGTCCCATGAAGAGAAAATCATTGTGACCCACATTCACACAACACACAAAATTTCCTATCATTCCATCAAACATTTATAAAATGAACTAGTTTTACAATAACACATAAAAAATCACATTTCTCAACTAACATAAGCTTATAGTGGATCATGTACATGTATTTTAAACCTTAGAAGACACAATTAGATAACTTGTCTTGTATGGAAAGAGTATTAGCAACTGAGAGTGGGACTTCAACTCTCCACCCAACCATAGACAAGCTGCAACAAATTATTTCTTGTAGTTTTCACCCTAAATCCAAATTCTAGTGCTCAGGGTGGAGCACTATTATGGGATTTTGGACAATAGAACAGCTAAAGCAAGAATGTCACCAGGCCACACTACCTTCATCCATTGGCTACCCACATGGAATTCAAGATTTCAGGAATAATAACTTCATGTCAAGTTACCAAAACATAGAGAAATTCATCTCACTCTATAGGAGAAGAAAGCCCCCAATAAGGAAGGTTCATCAGTGGTTAAGCTACCGATGGTAAAGAATTCACTCTCTAGGTAGTTCATCGATGTCTCAAGTACCATAGTTTTAACCCAAGGCAACTACTAGTGGTTCTTTCAAGCCACACAATCATTGATGTGAATTCTTCCAATCCAATAGGTTCTTCAAGCCACCACGTTCTAGTGGTGTCTTCAAACTAATAAGAAATCCATTTCTCTCTATCTATGATGATTTGTTTTACCCATCATGCCTCGTGTTAGAGGATTCTTCAGTTGGTGCTCTAATACAGAGATTAAAACTTAGGGATAGGAATAATTGTTCCTTCTCTTCTATTTTTCTAGTATCTTGTGGCTTCTATGCACATGTATTGCATGTGTGGGTGTGTCTAGGAGAGCGTATGCCCCCCTCCTCCTCTTCAAGTTTTTCCTTGGTTGATTTTTCCTTGTGTTGTATAATGGCCAATCACTTGCCTCCTCGCAAGGTTCCACATATCCCATACCTTGGACAACGCAACGCATATTTCTCTATTAAATTTTTGTCCTTATTGTCTTGTTGCTAAAGGCTAAGAACACTTGGTCATGTCCTTTCCTTATTGGTTAAAATTATTTCATATTCAACCCATTTAAGAACACTTCATCCAACACATGCCTTCCATTTAAAACATTCATTCCCTTATGAAATCTCCTAATTCAAGTAATGGAATATGTGTTCCTTTCTCAATGAATTAACATAATTAAAAGTATTTACAATGAGAGAAATATTTACCCATTGGATATCACAATCCCCTCCCCCTTGGGGGGAACACCATCCTTGGTGTTCAAGATCAATATACAACAAAACATGCTTTATAACAACATTGTTGTTAAGGGAGTTTTATATACAAAACTATGTACAACATTTACAATATATTTACATTTTCTTTACTAAGAAAATAAGGAAGGATATGTAGCCCTCATTGGGTTTGCCATTTCCCATGTGGCTTCCTCGGGTCCAAAGTGTTTCCACTATACTTTGACTTCCTCAATTACTCAATTCCAAAGCATGAGATTCATCCATTCTAGAATGCGTAGAGGTTTTGGCTAGAAATCTCAATCTAGTTCCACCTATAACACAGTCTAATCAATAACATGATCAATGTACCATACATATTTTTTACGGAATGAAACATGGAAAGCATCATGGACTTTTAGTAATGGTTGTAAGGCTAATCTATAGGCCATTGGGTATATAATTCAAGTATTTTGGAAGGCTCACAAAAAATTGGTGCAACTTGGCACACTACCCAATCTTCAATGAACTCTTCTTGGGTTTGATCCTCAAGTAAACATGCTCCCCAAATCAGAATTCCTTATGCACCTTATGTTGATCCAAATATATTTTCTACCTATCTCGTGCCATCATTAGATTTTTCTTAAATATCTACATTTTCTGCTCCATTGCTTTTAACATATCAAGCCCAAAAGGGACCTTGTTCATTGGATCACTCTAGCTGATAAGCATATTGCAACTCCTTCCATAAAGCACCTCAAATAGGCTCGTATTTAGAGATTCTTTGTACCCATTGTTCTATGCAAACTCTACAAGTGGAAGATATTCTTCCCACTTCTTTGGCTGGTACATCACATACATCCTCAACATATCCTCCAAGATTCTATTTGTCCTTTATGTTTTTCCATTTTTCCGGGGATGATAAGATATACTAAGGCCAATTCTATCCCCAAGCCTATTAATAGCTATTTCTAAAATATTGAGGTGAACTTGGAATCTTTGTCTAAAATTATCTTATTGGAAACTCCATGCAACCTCACAATCTCCTTCATGAAGATTTGATCCACCTCACTAGCTGAATTAGTGGATTTGATTGCTACAAAATGAGCCACTTCACTCAACTTGTCAATGACCACCATAATGGTATCATTTTATTTGGATGCCCATAGAAAACTAGTAATGAAATCCATGGAGATCACTTCCCACTTCCATTTTGGAATTCGAATAGGCTGCAATAACCCTATTGGGTGTTTAATTCAACCTTCACCTGTTATAATTCTATGCACTTGGAAAAAAATCATCCACTTATCTTTTCAAATTAGGCCAGTAATAAAACGTTTTGATGGCCATTAGAGTCTTTTGGTATCCCAAATGGTTGAAATATGGATTAAAAAGGAACTCTCTCATTATAATCTTCTTCAACTCATTATTGTTTGGCACATAGATTATATTCTTGAATCTAACTATGACATCATTTGAGAGATAATATTCTTCATCCTTTGCACCCTCACTATCTTGTTTTATATTTTCCTTTATCTATTGATACTTCTCATCATGTTTCCCAATTTGTTTAATCTTTCCTTTAAGATCAATCCCATAAGAACTCATGGATGATAAATGATTTAATTGCACCCTCCTGCTGAGTGTGTTTTCTACCCTATTCTCCTTTTCTTTGATATATCATGATCTCAAAATAAAATTCATTGAGCATGGATAGCCATTGGGTTTTAATTTCATTTACCTTGGGTTGTATAAATAAATGCCTCAGTCATCCATGATTAGTCATTAGGGTAAACTTTCTACCAAAAAGGTATTGTCTCCACATATTTAGTGCAAAATGTTGGCAACTAATTCTAGATCATGAGTTACGTAATTTTGTTCATGCTCATTTAGCTTTCGGGACTCACAACACACCACTTGACCTTTCTACATCAATACTTCACCAAGTCCCTCCTTGCATACACTCGTGCACACAATGAAATCATTTTAGGATCTGTCATCTTTACTGTTGGTGCATTATTCAATAGTCGCTTCAACTGATCAAAGCTTGATACAGAATCAACCGCCCATTAAAATTTATTTCCCTTCCTCTTCAAGGAAGTGATTGGGTGGCCTATCTTAGAGAAGTTTTTGATGAATCTTTTGTAGTAGCCTACCAGTGCCATGAAGGACCTAACTTCAGCCACATTCTTTGGTGTTGGCCATTCCATGATAGCCTTAACCATCTCTAGGTCAATTGCTACAATTCCCTCCATTTAGAGTATGTGTCCCAAGTAATGAATTTGTGATTGGAATAAATTTCATTTACTAAGATTTTCATAAATATTAAGCTCTCTTAATAATTTCAATACTTCTACCAAATTATTTTTGAGCTCCTCCTTGGTCCTTGAGTAAACCAAAATGTCATCCACGAAGACTATACAAACTTATCTAATTGAGGACACAATAAATTGTTCATAAGGCACATAAGTAGGTGCATTGGTAAGTCCAAAGGGAACTACAACAAATTCATAATGCCCATAGCTCATTCTAAAGGTTTTCTTGTGGATATATTTCTTCTTAATGCACACTTGTTGATACATTGATCGCAAATCAATCTTATAAAATATCGTTGCTCCACTTAGTTGATCGAACAAGTCATCGATCTGTGGCAAAGGTTATTGGTTCTTGACAGTCTCCTTATTTAGTAGCTTATAGTCGATACATATCCTAAGCATACCATACTGTTTATTCACAAATAGCATTGGTGCTCCATGTGGAGGCACAATCGGCCTTTTGTATCCCTTATCGAGCATGTCCTTGAGTTGTAGCTTTAGCTTAACCAAGTCTAGAGTGTTAATTCGATATGGTTCTTTTAATGTTGGGTATGCTCATGCTATAAATTATATGGAAAAATCAACCTCTCTATGAGGAGGTAATCGAAGGATTTATTCAGGGAATCCATCCTGGAACTACTTTGGGAAGGGATATCTAGTTAAGATGTCACTTTGATTACTCTTAGCGTTGATGTTAGATTCAACGCTATTAGAAACTTGCATCACAAATAAGGTTCACCCATTCCTTCTCCTTCTCTTGGCTTTAATGGTTGAGATTAGCCTCATGGATATGGGTTTTTTCTTTCTCTACAACAATCTTCTTTCTCCATGTTCATCTAAGCACTCAAATTCCTTTTCAAAACAATTTACCTTGGTGTGGTGTTGTACAACCAATCCATACCCAACAATATGATATATCCTCCTAGTGGCAACACCTTAAGGTCTACCACGTTAGACATTCCATTTAATTCAACTAGGAAAGCTTTCACCCAACACTTGACCCTCTTATTCACTCCTATGTCTAACTGAACTAATAAGTATTCCTCATGTGGTTCTTCATTCAATTAACAACGTTCCATAATAATTAGGCTTGCATAGCTATAAGTAGAACCAAGGTCAATTAAAATAGAAATAAATTTATCACAAACCTTACCATCCATCTCTATTATGGAAGTTTCATGGTTTTCCTACTGGTTATCCATTGCTGCGTAAATCCTAGGCATCCCATGTGCCACATCTCCCATATTCTATGATTCTTGTGGATTGTAAAATTTCAGGCCATCATGCTTGCACTGTGGGAAATCCTGTCTCAAATGATTTGCAACACATTTCAAACACTTATACGGACCTTTCTCATAACTCTTAGCCCCTTGTTGGTCTGAGTGGTCTTTAGCTACAATTTTGAGCCTTTTCTGACCCTTTTGGGTAGCAGGGGCTATATGTTATTTGTTAATCACCTTCTTCCTTTTTCCTTTAAACTTAGTAACACTCTTATAAATCCAATTAGGTTTAAACTTGTTCCTACACTTGGACTATTCGTAACAATGTTTCAGCTTTTGTATTACGTCCTCTAGTGCTTTGGGTTCATTGAACTCAATCCTGCACTTGAAGGATGGTGATAGTCCACTAAGATGTCTTTGAATATTTTCTTTGTCTTATTTAAGGTAAGGCGCATACCTTAACAAATCAAGAAATTTGGTGGTATATTCATCATCTGACATATCACCTAGTTTAAGCTCATATAATTCCTTTTCCTTACTATCACAATACCTCTTGGATAATTACTTGCTCCATAAATATTCCTTGAACTCGCTTCAATATATATTTTCTTCTATTATCCCCTTTACATTCTTCATGTCTTCCCCCTAGATGTTAGCCTTTCCCTTTAGGATAAAAGTAGAGATCTTGGCTTTCATATTTTCTGAATAATCATGAATTCAGAACAATTTCTTCATCCCTAGCATATGGGCATCTATATCCTCTGACTTATTTAATACACCATAAAATGTGGAGGTTTGGCCTTCTTGAACTATTCTAGCACAATTTTTCTTCCTCTCCTTACTTCATGCCAATGATGGTGGCAATGATTACAATGATGTGGCCTTCTGAATTGATTTTCATACTATTGGGTGTTGATGCTTGACTTCCTTTTGGGAGTTTGAAATAGAGTGCCTCCTTTCACCCTGTATCCACTTGACACTCGAAGCATTTTTCTTGACTGG
This sequence comes from Pinus taeda, assembly GCA_000404065.3. Lineage (NCBI taxonomy): Eukaryota > Viridiplantae > Streptophyta > Pinopsida > Pinales > Pinaceae > Pinus > Pinus taeda. The sequence continues at coordinate 28,301 of APFE031426346.1, read as the reverse complement.
ATTTCATTTTCCCTATTAATCCTTTCTTCTATTGAAAAGGGACCTTTCCTATCCCTAAGACAAGTTTCCTTTGTCTATGAAAGTCTCAAAAAATTTACAATATGGTTGCATTAACTTCTACTTATCCCTCTTGTGCTGAGACTAGCCTCTCATTATTAGATTTGTAGCTCCTTATTTCTTCCCATCGGATCCTCAATGTACCCATTAGGTCAACAAAATATGCCCCTCCTCCTTGGCAAAATAATCTTTCTTCTTCATTTGTACTTGCTTTTGCATGTTTATGCTGTGATTAATTAGAGCTATATTCTACCATCTTGTTGTTCATTTCATGGTCTTAAGAATTTATGTCAAACCATCCTTCATTGTTTTGGGTGATCTTCATGTGTTTTCATGAACACACACACCGTTGCTAGACTTAATTAATTCAATATTCATAGTGAAGGTTATCACCTTGATTCCTCTCAAGAGGTTGTTGACATGTGGCTAGCTAAGACCAATCATATAAGTTTAGACACAAAACAATAGTAGATCATTAGCATATATCATAACAATATCACGTCACACATTAGTATTATGCTACATAACTAAATCACAAGGCATGCATATCAAATACATATGAAATCAATTAAATCATTGATCGAGTTTTAAAACCTGAACATTAATTTTATCCATTTTCTATAATTCAATATGAAACCCCTTTTCTCTGTTAACGTTGTTGTAACACCCCCTCCCAGTTCTACCCAAATTACCCATTCCAACTAGGATAAACATGAGAATAAAGGATACTATGATCATATTCGACCTCCTATGTCACCTTAAGGAAGTAGAATCGATGGAAAATCACATACAATCATCCAACATCATAAAAAAAATCCCTTAGGAGACAAGTCATCCACTCGGACAACCTATCCCTAGGTCCCACTATTATTCTACAGCTCATAAGCCATAGTCACTCTAATTTTATGGGAAAGGGAGTGGCAAGAAATCCAAAATCACTCTTACAGGGCTGCTTGCCAGCGACTATGGACCAAAATTGCTAGTTTTGTGCTAGTGACCTCGGGATTTAAGCCACTTTTCCAGCCCAGAATCATGGCCTCTGCCCAAAACTTGTTGCAACTTCTATAATTCATTAAAAACATGATAACAATGTTGATCAATAAAAATTATCCCTCGGGACTAGGCCCGAGCATCCCCAACTAGGATTGACATTATGTCAAGCACTTGGCATCAATGCAACCTATAGGTCTAGGATACAAAACAGAGCATAAACAATTGAAACAACTTATGAAACATAACCGGAAGGATCACCTCCTTCTCCATTGAACTACTACATCATCAATTAGGTCTTGCACCCATCCATTTAACAATTACAAGTAAATATTTGAAACAACCATGACATAAACTAGTCATTCAACCATGCTTCTAACCATCATAAAACCATATAAATATCATAGATATGACAACTATTAAATCCACATACAAATCATTGCAAAATTTAGAGAACTTAGCTTTTATTAATCATAGGAAAATCTGACCAGGTTCAAGACTTCCACATGGAGCATAGACATGGCTGAACCAAATCTCTCTTTTATCCAGTCACCCCCGTGTCATATTCCAAGCATGAATGTGGGATCTTATAGAAAAGCCAATCTAAGAACAACTAAGGAAATCAAGAGGTTAAGCCACCTCCACCCTAATCAAACTGTGATCATACCAAAATTGGTGCTCCGATCACAATCGAACAGAACTTGGAATGCCATCTGAAATCCATCACTATCCTTGAGGAATTTTCCATCTACTTGTCTCTAAGGATTTACTACAATCCAAACCCATATCACTAGTCCCGAAAACAAGACTACTCCCTCAGCCTTTACTGTGTATCCCGCCAAAACTGGTCAAGGGATTCCTAAGCCTTTAGGAATGAACATTGAGACCACCTTCACCTCAGATTCTGAAATTCATTCAGAAATTACAAAGCTCAAAAACCAAAATAAACATCCCAACATACTGTTAGTGTCAGTATCTTCACACTACCATCAGTGATCAAAATTTACTCTTTTGTATCTTATGGTAGGAGTCCCATACTATTGACTCATTCCATTAGGTCATGGATCTACTGATGGTAGGGTTTATGTCTGTTTTTCCCTCATGATATGTGCTTGTTGATCTTCTTTCATACTTTTCAGTCATGTTTCATGTTCATTTTGCAGTCAATTTCATCAAAACATAGGGTTTGGTCTCATTAGGTCTTAGGGTTTGCTCCATGGTCAAATTCAGTGATTATATGTTAATACGGGTCAATAAGCACATGAGGAGGTCAATAATCACTATTAAAACTATAATTTATCAAGTTGAGAAGCTGAATGTAGTTCTCACCTAAAAACTTGTTTTGAGGTGAAAATAGAGTATTATGTTTTTATCCTTCATCATGATGTAATTTTATTGTTTCTATAGGTAATATTTGTTCCCAAGCTCCTCCTAAAACTTTTGATGCTACCAAGTACCTGCCACTGCAAAAATCAAGTGATTTTAAGCATTAGTTCATTTTCCAAGCAAAAGAAAACAAACATGAAAAACAGAGCATTGTAAAAGACAACTAGACATTACAAAAGTGGGTTTCACAAACAAAAATGAAAAAGTGAAATTATATCAACCCATCTTCCTATTTTTCATCCCATTGTGTCATTATTGAAGAATTAAAGAGCCAAGAAGAGAGAAAAGGTCGATTTTCAAGTGCTATTGACCAAAAGAGCAAAAGCAATGCGTTTTTGGAGTTTCGATGCGGCGCTGTGCTTCTGAGGGGTGGTGCTGCACTTTGAAGCTGGCGCTGCGCTTCTGGAGATTTTTCCCAGTGCAAAAATACATGGGTGTTGCACTCCTATAGGTGGTGCTGCACTTTGTCCAGCATAGCCCCAAATCACCACAAAACACCAATTCCACCTCAAATAGGGTTTTGTCTCAAGTTTTTTGTGGTTTTTCACTCTTAAAATCAAAACCCTAATTTCTAAGGAAAAACCCTAGTTTCCCTACAAATTGTCTCATGAATTGAAATCCTGCTACTATTGTTTTCTTTCTCTATCCACCTTTTATTTATCTCTAAACTCCACTCCCACATACATTCTCCCTAAATCCCACTCCCACATACATTCTCCCTAAACCCTATTCACACACAAATTTTCCCAAACCCCATCATACATACACTTTTCCCATTCCATTCCTCCACATCAATTATCCACAACTAGCCATGTTGAATCTCACTAGAGTAAAGACGTTGAATCTCCCTTACTTCATGTTTAGAAACATTGAGAAAATGGCCCATATTGTACAAAGGAAATCATACCCCGAATAGTTGAATAACATATATCATTACTCTTTGATTAAAATCATTGTTATACACCAGCTTAGCCTTCTTAACATTCCATGGGAGAATTTCATTGCTCATGAGATGTTTAAAGGTCCACAGATCCCTTCACCAGTGCATCAAGAAGAAGGTGGGCCTTCTAGCCATGGAGAAACAAGGGAAGAGGCCAAGGAAACCAAAATTGTTGAGGTGCCAGTGTATGTAACATATCAGAGAGGCACAAGGAGACTTTTTGTAGCAGCTAGGTAAGTGCTTGCTCCACAAAGTGTGGAAGGGGCCTTGCTTTCGTCATCAGTCCATAGGAAAATGTTTGCTCCACAAGGTGTGGAAGGGGCTTTGCCTTCGTCATCAAAAAAACCTGTGCAGGTTGAGCAGTTGAGAAAAGGCAAGGAAAAGTTGCAAGAAGAGGATCTTAATGATGAGGAGGAAAGAGATCTTGATCTCATTGAGCACGAGGAGCCACAATAGGACTTTACTCATCATGGAGTTGACATTATTGACCTGGAAGCTCAGGATAAAGAAACTATCAAGGAAACCACCATTCAAGAGAGAGAAGCTAAAATACAATCCTTGGCGAATAACTTAGAGAGAGCCAAGTTGATCATCAGATATTTAGAGTAGGAAAACAAACAATTGAGTGACAAGAAAGTCCTCATGGAGCTGCAAATGATTAAAGAAAACAGTGAAATGGCCAAAGAGGCTCATGACAAGTTTACTCCTATTGAGCAAGAGATTGAGAATGATAGGGAAACATGGCTTGAGAGGGTCAGCATACATATCGAAGGGCTGATTGATAAGGCCAACATGGATAAGAATATACTTCACCACATGGCCTATCATTACATGACCCGCAACAAAATCTGTAACATGAGGATTAGGAAGCTTAAAGCTAAGTTGAGGAAGCCTTTAAAAATCAAAAGGAGCAAGATAAGTTGAAAATATTAGCTGAAGCCTCACTGGCCCATCAAAGTAGCTGATGGTGGTGTCCCATGCCGAATCTGGGAAAGTTTTGAAGATTTTTTGCATTTTTCAAATTTTGGAATTTTCAACACAGGAAACTATCCTAGAAGTGGCGTTGCACTTTTCCCTGGAGCATCAGATGAACAAAAGGTTTTCATTTTTGGATTCAGGAGGATGCGGACATGCACCCTGAAAATTCTTAGAATTTTTGAAGCAAATCTGGGTCACCAAAAGGTCCAAAAACTACTAAAAATTGACCTCTCTGCTTCATTCTAGACACACAGAAGTAGTCTTGGGAGATTCCAGTTGTGAGGGGGCAAATGACGTCCAAATTCAAAAATTCAAAATGTTCCAGAAACTATAATTGAAGATCTTTCAAATGAGCTATCGTGGGCTCAATTTGGTTAAGGGGAAGGCCTTCAAACGTAGGTGTAAAGCGGCACTGTGTTTTTGACCAGTGGTGCTGTGCTTTTGACCAATTTGCCCAGAAAATCAAAATTTCGCTTGTTTTCATTATGAATTCACTTTCTCTCTCCTCATGGTTTTTTTTATGATGTAATTGATGACATGGCATGTAATTATGATGGTAAAATAGTGTTAGAGGGTAGATTCATTAGTTAGAGGTGGTTTTGAGGCTAATGAATCAGTTTCCATGCTTATAGAGGCAAGTAGTTTGATTGTCTATATTCCTAGTCCATGTTTGGAAATGGTTGTAACAAACCCTCTTCTCATGGATTCAACCCTTGATGGTCAAGATGAGTGGTTTTGTTGTCTATATCATGTATTTTCTTTCTCATTTGCAGGGGTTGGATACACTTGGATGCTCTGAACAATATTGTACATCATTGTAAGAAGTTTGGCAAGGAAATTAATAGGAGTTGCAGTTATTTTTATGGGATACTTGTGGTATGGTGATTTTGCAAAGTTTCTTCTTCTGTTATCAGTTTTTCACATGTTTTATGTATGCCACAATCTATTTCATTTCTTTTAACTGAATGATATCAAGATGGATAGGTAGAATTCATTGTTTACAGTGCTCTGCCTTGGGAAGCCATTCAATATTCTATGTTTTCTATTGTTTTAGAAGGATACATGATCTTTACATGCCCTCCTCAGCTCCTCACCAGTCTTAGACATCTCACCTCACTCAATTTCAAGTGTAAAAGTCCATACATACCTTGCTCCATAGAACGCCCTTTATTCTGACCTAATTTCCAAGACCCAAATTACCTAGCTCCATCTAATCCAGCAGAAAAACCAACAAATTCAATCAAAATACCCTGAGCTACTATACCTAGCCTAAAATCCCATATGATCTAGTCATTTTGACTGAGATCCATAAAGGAGAGAACCCTCTCCTGACCTGGTAGGGCTAGCTACCAGGTTAAGCTTTGTTTATGGTTATCCTAGGATTGCCTTCCTTCAACCAGAGGTCAATCTAGGCTCTAACATAGTGGTGACCATATTGGGGAAGAAAATCTCATTACATCCCAGTACTACTAAGAAGTTCTGAGCTTTGGTTGATAAGTTTAGAATTCATTAGGCTGAAAAGTGGAAAGTTGTAAAGCAATATAAAAACCTTGAGAACTCTGAACACACTGGCTTCAAGAAGATACATGAGGTCGAATCTTGGTCTAGATCCTCCTCCTGTATTTGAAAATCCTAATCTCATTCAATGGATACTCAGACAAGAAAGTTCACCAAGTCCTAGACCTGTTTTTAGATCTCATTCATGCCCTGTTGAGTGGTTGTTCCTTGAAGATCTCCCTTTTGACGAGTATTTTGGTCTCTCTCTATTTAGAACCACATCTGATAGTGAACTGCTGGACATAGTCCCAAATCCAAAATTCACCAGAGAACTTGAAATCCAATGAGCCAACTTGTCAAGTAACCAAAACCTTCTGAATGCCCCTCAGTCATCCCTCACCACTGATAGACTCCTTGAACTCTCTGAAACAACCTCAACATCTTTTAGCTCACCATCATTTCCCCATACCTCTGAAAAGCATCCCTCATCTCCATTCATAATTCACTCGCTCATTAGCTTATCACTACCCTTAAAGCACCCATCACCTATGTTACATCAACTCCCCTTGTTGTCCCAAATCCCCTAGTTACCCCAACACTAGTTTCAAATCCACCTCGAGTCATGGCTACCAGATATGCACCCGTCGTTCTGCCTCAGAATCTACATGATATGCCCGCTGATTACCAAAGTAAGATACCTCTTTTCGATGTTACTCAAAGTATTACAACGCATTAACATGTTGACAGGATGAATGACTTCTTTGACCTTCATGAGGTATATGTAGAAAATGTGTCCATGAGATTATTTGTACAGAGTTTTGGAGGCGAGGTTCGAAAATGGTTCAGAGTATTACCAGCGGCCTCTATCAATACTTGCATAGACAATTCCTAGACCAATGGGAGGTAAAGAAGAACCCACTGCAAATTCTATTTGAGTATGAAAATATCAAAAGGAATGGGGTGAAAGTGTGCAAGATTGCTATGTAAGGTTCAATGTAGTTTATAATGCTATTCCGGCTGACATTAAACCAATGATGGGGTTAGCATTGATCAAATTTCCAGATGGTTTTGATGCTGATATGGCATATCAGTTATGAGAAAGAGATCCTACCACACTTGAAGATATGCAAAAGAACGTTGTGAGTGTAGAAGCCAATCTATTGGCCAAATGAGTAAGGATGAAAACTAAAAAGAAGGTGACTATAAAGGAAGAAGCATCTTCCTCAGATGTTAAGGCAGTTAATTTACTCCGAAAAATTGAGAATATGTTTGACCAATTGACAGATGCAGATAAGCCTGAAACTACAATCAAGAATCCAAACTTTATAGGACAGTAGAAACCCCAATTCAAGATTAAACAAAGGGAGCAAAAGGCACAAGATCAGTCGTCACAATAGCAGCAGGTCAGAACTCCTTTGTAGCAAAACTATGTGCATGGAATAGAGGATGAAGATGATGATGTTCCAGTGGTTGAGGCAAATCATTTCTTTACTGCTGATGGTTTTCCCATCTTTCTCACGAAAGATGAAGAATAATCGGAGGTCCCAAATGTCCAAAGGGATGAAGACTACATACTAGCAAAATGAGGCAGTTTTGGAGGATGAGTTGGATGATTATCGGTGAGGATATATGAATGCATTGACAACATAGTAGAAGCAGTATTCATTGAGAAGCAAGTATGTACCGGTCAGTCTAATTCAAAAGAGAAAGGAAGTGTAACCGAAAAATGACTCCTCAAACATTCAGAAGAAAGGGAAAGAGCCTACTCATCCGACTTCCAGCAAAGGACCATCCGCAAATAGCATTGCAAACGAGAAGAATAATCAGCAAAGTGCAGAAAAGAAAGAGCCGAAAAGAAGGACCTTCCAATCAAAGAGGTAGATAAAGTTTCAGCTTTTAGTTTAGAAAATGAGATTGCTAATTAAAAGTTTCAATTCCTTTGACTAAGTTGATTAAGAACAGCAGCTATAAACACTAGGTGTCCAAAATTTTGCATATAGATCTTTTATCTGATATGGTCAATGTAGAAGATGATCACCTTGAGCTCATTTTCGGCCCTACCTTAGTAGGTCAATATGAGGATAGTGAAGTTCCTCCATTTTATATAAGCCTTAGACTACATGAGTATGTCCCCCACAATGCAATGTTTGACTCTGGAGCTTCCCATAATCTGATGCCAAAAGCCATTATGGAGAAACTGGGCCTTGACATTACTTGAAAATATCATGACTAGTACTCTTTTGATTCCATTAGGGTCTGTTGTATTGGTCTTATCAAAGACCTAGTGGTATATTTAGACCAAATCTCGACCAAGAATGTTCTGATGGATGTGGTTGTTGCAGAAATTCCACCACAATTTGGTATGCTTCTATCCAGATCGTGGAGTGCGAAGCTTGAAGGGACTTTACAACTAGATTTCTCCTATGCTACCATTCCTGTGTTTGGCCAATTGAGAAAACTATACAGGGAGAAGAAAATGAAATACATGATTACAAGCAAGAAGAAACTACTTAATCATCCAATTAATGTTGTACATACAGATTTAGAGTCATTTGTAGTATATTCAGATAGTGGTTTGAATGATGTTGATAGTCAGTTAGTTGAAGTAGAAGATGTTCCAGAGATTTCAGAAAATTTTAGAGCAGCCCTTGACCAAGAAAGACACAAAATTGCAAGTACTTCTGAGTAGTCTACATACTAGCAGCAAAAAGATAGTGAACAACAGAAAAATGAAGAGATTTTTCAAAGTAAGAAAGAAAAGGAAACATAATTTTAGCATCTATACGAAGAGGCAGGTCTTTGGAGCATGGATTTTGATGGAGTTGTGGGTAAGGATGGTGCTAGCATAGGGATTTGGATTTTCAGCCCTGCTTTCCAGCCTAATAAAGTTCCTAGTAATGTTAGAATATGTGCATACAAATTGGCATTTGACTGTTCTAACAATGAAGCCGAGTATGAAGCGTTGATTGTAGGTTTTAAAATTCTGAAAAAGCTGAATGCGAAAGGGATATCAATCTATGGAGATTCGGAGTTGATAATCCAACAAGTTAAGGGAGAATATCAAGCTAAACACCCACTGGTGAGAGCCTACAGAAATGCAATTTTAGATATCTTACGAATGTTTCCAGATTATACTTTGACAACAGTACCTCGTGCTCAAAATGTTATTGTAGATTCACTTGCCATTGCTGCAAGTAATTTGAAGATTCCGATGAATTCCAACAACAAGTTTGAGATCCATGTCAAACACCGCCCTGCTGTTTTGGACAATTTAAGGTATTGACAAGTGTTTTGGGACGATAAGGAGATCAACACTTTTTTGCAGAATGAGGGAAATTACAAGGATGCTTCCATAGATCTTGACTATGATACCGATGAAATCGAAGTTGAGGTGAATCAAATGGAAATATTGCAGCTGAAAGAAAACATTATTCTTAAAGGTCTCATATGAAATTTTCGATCAAGATGATGTGGCTAGAAAGCCAAGCTTGGTGCCTACATACAAAGGTGTTGAGGATGTTAATCTTGGAACAAAAGAGAAGCCCAAGTTTGTGAAATTGTCCAAAACATTCTCTCTCGAGGTAAAGTGTAAATATGTTAGATTGTTATCTGAATGTTCTGATGTGTTTTCTTGGGATTATTTAGATCTAAAGGTGTATGACAAAGATATAATTCGGCACACTATTCCCATCAAGCCAAATCAGAAGCCATTCAGACAGAGGCTGAGAAGAATCAATCCCAAGTTGCTTCCTTCCATTGAAAAAATAGGTTATACAAAGCTGGTATAATTGTCCCAATCAGAATTTCTGATTGGATTTCGAAACTTGTTCTTGTACACAAGAAGACTAGGGAAATCAGATTGTGTATCGATTTTTGGAACCTTAATAAGGTATCATTGAAGGACAACTACCCACTGCCAAAGGTGGATCATATCCTCCAAATACTAGTTGGAGCATCGCGTATGTCACTACTCAATGGATATTCATGGTATAATCAGATCCTAGTGCATGAAGATGACAGAGATAAGACTGAATTTACCACCCCTTGGGGATCTTTTCATTATGCTAAAATGCAATTCAGTTTGAAGAATTTTGGAGCCACATTTCAGCGTGCAATGGACATTGCTTTTTCCAATGAAAATGATGTATTTCTGGTTGTATATTTAGATGATTTGACAGTGTTTTTAGGTTTCGATGATGAGCATCTTACCATTTAAGGATTGTGTTTCAGCGATGTAGGAAATTTGGGATATCACTCAAACCGAAGAAAAGTCTCTTTGCCATGGATCAGGGGAAGTTGTTTGGTCATATTATCTCAAAAGAAGGAATTCACATTGATCCTTCAAGGGTGGAAGAAATTCAGCAGATAGATTTTCCCAGGAACAAGAAAGAGATACAAGCTTTTAATGGTAATATGAATTTCTTACGTAGATTTGTACCTAATCTAGTTGAGCATTTAAGAGAAATTACTAATATGTTAAAGATGGACAACATGGTAAAATGGATGGAGGATGCTATGAAGTCATTTAATCTGGTAAATTATGCTTTATCTACAACCCCGGTTTTGATTAGTCCTGATTATACGCAAGATTTCATTTTATTCTCATTTGCATCTGAGCATACCATGACAATAGTTTTGATGCAAAAAATAGATCAGCTGGAAAAGCCCATTGCATTTTTCATCAGGACCATTAGAGATGCTTCTTTGTGGTACAACATAATTGAAAATTAGGTTCTTGCTCTTGTCAAAGCTTTGAAGGATTTCAGAGTGTATATTCTGCACTCACACATCATAGCATACATTCCTAATCCAATGGTCAAGGATGTGCTGATACAAACCGATCCAGAAGGAAGGTGGGGAAAATGGATTGTAGCAATGTTGGAATATGATCTGGAGATCAAGCCTACAAATCTGATCAAAGGGCAAGGCCTGGCAAGGTTAATGGTGGAATGAAATCTGCATGCTTTAGATATAAATATTATCGCAACCATGTCAGAAGATGAAGAAGAAGTCTCTCTAATTGAAGTGTCTGAAATGTTCCTTCAGTGACAATGGTATTTAGATATAGTGTATGTACTTTAGTACCTCTCACCACCTCCGGGGACGACAAAGAACAATGGTAGATCTCTCAAACTTAAAGCTGCCAAATTCTACATTTTGAATAATTCCCTTTATTGGAAGGATCCAGGAGGTGTTTTACTGAACTATTTAATTGAAGATGAAGCCCAACAGGTGATGAGTGACTTTCACAAGGGTGATTGTGGTGGTCACTTGTTCTATAAGACAACAACAAAAAAAGTGTTGAGAGTAGGTTATTACTGACTGACTCTATTTTTCGATATTTACAAAACAGTCATGAGCTGTCATGAATGTCAGGTCTTTCAAGGGAAAAGAAAATTGTTGCCTTTTCCTCTAAAACCGGTTGAAGTCAATGCACCATTTCAACAGTGGGGACTTAATTTTATCAGGGAAATCCATCCAACATCGTTGGCATAGTACAAATGGATGCTAACAGCAATCGACTACTTTACCAAGTGGATTGAAGCAATTTTGACCAGACAAGCCACAGATACATTAATAATTCAATTTTTAGAATCAAATATTTTATCTCATTTCAGTTGTCCTAGTAAAATCATCACAGATAATGCAGCTGCATTCAAATCAAAGAAGATGATCAACTTTTGCAACAAGTATAAGATTACTTTGGGTCATTCTATAGCATATTACCCGCAAGGAAATGGTCTGGCTGAATCATCCAATAAGTCATTGGTGAACATCATCAAGAAGATGCTGCAAACAAATAAGAAAGGTTGGCACAAGAAGTTAGTTAATGCCTTGTGGGATGATAGAGTGAGGCAGAAGAAGTCCATAGGTATGTCTCCATTTTAATTAGTTTATGGCATTGACACAGTTTTTCCAACATCTCTTACAGTTCCAGTTGTGAAACTTTTATAGGAGGCTGGTAGTGAGGAGGATGACTTTCAGAGAAGAATAAATTAGATGATTCATTTACAGCAAACAAGGGAGGAATTTTTTCAAAACACTTTTAAATTGTAGGAAAAGATCAAAAAGATCTATGACCGGAAAACAAAAGCAAATAAATTCCAGCTTGAGGATGTAGTGTTGCGGTGGGATGCTAGGAATGAAGATAAAGGCAAGCATGGTAAGTTTGAAAACTTATGGAAACAACCCTATAAGATTGCTGCATACACAGGAAAAAATGCATTTATGCTAAAAAAATGGATGGACAAGATTATTCAAGAGGACTAGTCAAGGGTAGGCTCCTGAAGCACTACTTCTTTTAAGGTGATTTCTAAAATCATGATATGATAATTGTATATACCATTTTCCTTTTCATTGCGTGATTTCAAGGTACATAGTCATTTCAGCTTGGGGCCTGAGGTGAAGGCTATAATTTTGGGTGATTTGTATGAGTCTATGTGTTTAATTCAGTTTCTAGTCACAGTTTGAGTCATGAATCAGTTTCGATTTGCATAGGGTTAGTTTTCAGTTTTTTAAGAGGTTGAATCCATTGCCCAATGAATAAGGCTAATAGGTCTACAACGTTCTTGGCACCTCCAAGGAAATACCATCCCCATTGGAGCCAATGTTAGTGTCAGTATCTTCACACTACCATCAGTGATCAAAATTTACTCTTTTGCATCTCATGGTAGGAGTCCCATACTGCTAAGTCATTCCATTAGGTCATGGATCTACTAATGGTAGGGTTTACTTCAGTTTTTCCCTCATGATATGTACTTGCTGATCTTCTTTCATACTTTTCAGTCATGTTTCATGTTCATTTTGTAGTCAATTTCATCAAAACATAGGGTTTGGTCTCATTAGGTCTTAGGGTTTCCTCCATGGTCAAATTCAGTGATTATATGTTAATAAGGGTCAGTAAGCACATGAGGAGGTCAATAATCATTGTTAAAATTATAATTTATCAAGTTGAGAAGCTGAATATAGTTCTCACCTCAAAACTTGTTTTGAGGTGAAAAAAGAGTATTATGTTTTTATCCTTCATCATGATGTAATTTTATTGCTTCTATATGTAATATTTTCTCCCAAGCTCCTCCTAAAACTTGTGATGCTGCCAAGTACCTGCCACTACAAAAATCAAGTGATTTTGAGCATCAGTTCATTTTCCAAGCAAAAGAAAACAAACATGAAAAACAGAGCATTGTAAAAGACAACTAGATATTATAAAACTGGGTTTTCACAAACAAAAATCAAAAGGTGAAATTATATAAATCCATCTTCCTATTTTTCATCCATTGTCTCATTATTGAAGAATTGAAGAGCCAAGAAGAGAGCAAAGGTCGATTTTCAAGTGTTATTGAGCAAAAGAACAAAAGCGCTACATTTTTGGAGTTTTGGAGTGGCGCTATGCTTCTGAGGGGTGGCACTACACTTTGAAGCTGGTGGTGTGCTTCTCGAGATTTTTCCCAGTGCAAAAATACACGGGCACTGTGCTTTCAGGTCAGCGCTGCACTTTGTCTAACATAGCCTCAACTCACCAGAAAACACCAATTCCACCTCAGATTTGCCAAGTTTACCTCCCTTGCAAGTAAGTATCCTAATATCTCTTGTTGATTAGGGTATTTTCTCAAGTTTTTTGTGGGTTTTCACTCTTAAAATCAAAACCCTAATTTATAAGGCAAAACCCTAGTTTCCCTACAAATTGTCTCATGAGTTGAAATCCTCCTACTATTGTTTTCTTTCTCTATCCACTTTTTGTTTATCTCTAAACTCCACTCACTCTCTCCCTAAACTCCACTCCCACATACATTCTCCCTAAATCCCACTCACACATTCATTCTCCCTAAACCTTATTCACATACAGATTTTCCCAAACCCCCTCATCCATACACTCTGCCCATTCCACTCCTCCATATCAATTATCCACAACTAGCCATGCTGAATCTCACTAGACTAAAGATGTTGAATATCCCTTACTTCATGTTTAGAAACATTGAGAAAATGGCACATATTGTACAGAGGAAATCATACCCCTAGCAGTTGAAATGCATATATCATTACTCTTTGATTAAAATGATTGTTCTACACTAGCTTAGCCTTCTTAACATTCCATGGGAGACTTTCATTGCTCATGAGATATTCAAAGGTCCACAGATCCCTTCACCAGTGCATCAAGAAGAAGGTGGGCCTTGTAGCCATGGAGAAACAAGGGAAGAGGCCAAGGAAACCAAAACTGCTAAGGTGCCAGTGTATGTAACATATCAAAGAGGCACGAGGAGACTTTTTGCAGTTGCTAAGCAAGTGCTTGCTCCACAAAGTGTGGAAGGGGCCTTGCCTTCGTCATCAGTCCACAGGAAAATGTTTGCTCCACAAGGTGTGGAAGGGGCTTTGCCTTCGTCATCAACAAAATAGGTGCAAGTTGAGCAGTTTAGCAAAGGCAAGGAAAAGGTGCAAGAAGAGGATCTTGATGATGAGGAGGAAAGAGATTTTGATCTCATTGAGCATGAGGAGCCACAACAACACTTTACTCATCATGGAGTTGAAATTATTGACCTAGAAGCTTAGGATGAAGAAACTATCAAGGACATCATCATTCAAGAGAGAGAAGCTAAAATATAATCCTTAGCAGATAACTTAGAGAGAGCCAAGTTCATCATCGGATATTTAGAGCAGGAAAACAAACAATTGAGTGACAAGTTTACTCCTATTGAGTAAGAGATTGAGAATGATAGGGAAACATGGCTTAAGAGGGTAATCATACATCTCATAGGGCTGATTGAGAAGGCCAACAAGGATAAGAAGATGCTTTGCCACATGGCCTATCATTACATGACTCACAACAAAATCTGTAACATGAGGATTAGGAAGCTTAGAGCTAGGTCGAGGAAGGCTTTAAAGAGAAAAAAGGAGCAAGATAAGTTGAAAATATTAGTTGAAGCCTCACTAGCCGATCAAAGTAGCCAATGGTGGTGTCCCATGCCGAATTTGGGCAAGTTTTGAATATTTTTTTCATTTTTCAAATTTTGAAATTTTCAACACAGGAAATTGGCCTAGAAGCGCAGTGCCTCCGGCGCTACACTTTTCCCTAGAGCCTCAGATGAACAAAAGGTTTACATTTTTGGATTCGGGAGGATGATAACATGCACCCTAGAAATTTTCAGAAGTTTTGAAGCAAATATGGGTCAACAAAAGGTCCAAAACTACTAAAATATGACCTCTCTGCCTCATTTTGGACACACAAACGTAGTCTTGGGAGATTCAAGTTTTGAGGGGGATAGTTACATCGAAATTAAAAAATGCAAGTTGTTCCAGAAACTAGACTTGAATACCTTTCCAATGAGCTATTGTGAGCGGAATTTGGTTAAGGGTAAGGCTTCCAAAAGCAGGTGGAAAGCGGCACTACGCTTTTGACCAGTGGCATTGTGCTTCTGACCAATTTGCCCAGAAAATCAAACTTTCGCCTGTTTTCACTATGAGTTCACTTTCTTTCTCCTCGCGGTTGTTTCTATGATGTAATTGATGACATGGCATGTAATTATTATGGTAAAACAATGTTAGAGGGTAGATTCATTAGTTAGAGGTGGTTTTGAGGCTAATGAATCAGTTTCCATGCTTATAGAGGTAAGTAGTTTGACTGTCTATATTCTTGGTCCATGTTTGGAAATGGTTGTAACAACCCATATTCTCATGGACTTGACCCCTAATGGTCAGGATGAGCGGTTTTGTTTTCTATATCATGTATTTTCTTTCTCATTTGTAGGGGTTGGATACACTTGGATGCTCTGAACAATATTGTACATCATTGTAAGCAGTTTGGCAAGGAAATTAATAGCAGTTGCAACTATTTTTGTGGGATACTTGTGGTATGGTGCTTTTGCATAGTTTCTTCTTCTGTTATCAGTTTTTCACACATTTTATGTATGCCACAATATATTTCATTGCTTCTAACTGAATGATATCAAGATAGATAGGTAGAATTCATTGTTTACAGTGCTCTATCTTGGGAAGCCATTCAGTATTCTATGTTTTCTACTATTTGAGAAGGATAAATGATCTTTACATGCCCTCCTCAGCTCCTCACCAGTCTTAGACATCTCACCTCATTCAATTTCAAGTGTAAAATTCCATACATACCTTGCCCCATAGAACACCCTGTATTCTGACCTAATTTCCCAGACCCAAATTGCCTAGCTCCATCTAATCCAACACAAAAAACAACAAATTCAATCAAAATCCCCTGAGCTACTATACCTAGCCTAAAATCCCATCTGATCTAGTCATTTTGACTGAGATCCATAAAGGAGAGAGCCCTCTCCCAACCTGGTAGGGCTAGCTACCAGGTTAAGCTTGGTTTGTGGTTATCCTAGGATTGCCTTCCTTCAGCTTGAGGTTAATCTAGGCTCTAACACATACCATGGCATCTGGAAAAGGCTAGGTTATGCTAAATTCCATTGTCATAACTTAGCAAAACCATGCCACTGATAGAAATAGAACCATATACCAACATGTAAATCTATGCATGTCCCAACTAGCTACGAAATCACACATGAAAAAGGTTACCTGTAAGTATCCCTACTGAAGCTACTTGATCCCACCTTCCTTTCCTTGATCCTTCCTTTATTTTCCCTTTCCTTTCCTTGTTTTTCCTTTCCTTTCCTTGCATTTCCTTTCCTTGCTCCAAACTAGAGTTCTCCAAGAAAACTTTAAGTGGCCAAGAGTGAGAGAGAACTAGAGACAAAATAATGAGAGATCTCCAAACTTGAGCTAACAAAAGGTTACATGACAAAGATTTCAACTGATCCTCAGAAGCCTTTTTATGCATGAGGCCTCTAATTTCTTCATTTTCCATTATTTTCCTTCAATTTCCTCCTCACATGTAACCTGTGACCTTTCACCTTACTTTTCTCCTAATTTCCTTTATTTTCATAAATAAATGTGGCAATGATGACTTTTTTCTATTTAATGCCTTTTCCTTAGCCTTTGCTAATTTTCCTTAACCAAAACACACATACAGTGATGCCCACAAGGATATCATTGCCCAACATTTAGCTTGGAATACATGTCCCTTACCCGTGGTCTTATTTTGCCTTTATTAACTTTTATTACATGAACTTTTCACCAAGGCTATTACAGAACCCTCCCCGTTGGGAAACATCGTCCTCGGTGTTAACCCACACCAAGACCTCAACAAAACCATTGAAAAGAAAACATGCTTTCTATGGAGCTTTATCACTTAGCATATGGCAACAGTCATATACATATACATATACATATACAAATATCAAAACATCAACAAAACACATGCCAAACATAAACCAACATCAAACCAAAACTGCCTTGCCTCAACTGGCAAACAATGAAGGATATAGGGCCCGCATCTAATCCACCATCTCCCATGTAGCTTCTTCAGGCCCAAAGTGCTTCCACTGAACTTTAAATTTCTCTATGGCTCTATTCTTGAGCATGAGATTCTTCCATTACAATATGCGCTTAGGCTCCGCCTGGAACTCTCCTTCTTGATCCACTTGCAGTACAAACCAATCAATAACATGATAAACATCCTTTATGTACTGCTTAAGCAATGAAATAATGAAAACGTCATGGAATTTCACTACTGGAGGTAGTGCAAGTCAATATGCCACTGGTCCAATCCTCTCAAGGATTTCAATAGGCCCGCAATACCATGGTGCCAACTTGGGACATCAACTAATCCTCAAAGAGATTTTCTTGCGATTGATGTGCAAATACACATGCTCCCCAACTTGAATCACTTTGAACACCCTGTGTTGATATGCATAACTCTTCTTTCTATCTTATGTTGTCTTGAGATTCTTCTTTATAACCTGCATTTGTTGCTCCATGTCTGTCAACATGTCCAGTCCAATAAGTACGTTGTTCACTGGATCACTCCAGCTGATGGGAGTGTTACAACTCCATCCATACAATGCCTCGAAAGGACTCATCCTCAAGGACTCCTGATAACAATTATTGCATGCGAACTCAACCAATGGAAGATACTCCTCCCATTTCCTCTGCTCGTGCATCACCTACATCATCAACATTTCTTCCAATATCCTATTCACCATATCTATCTATCCATCTGTCTGTGGATGATAAGTTTTATTGAAGGCCAATTCTATGCCCAAGCCTATAAATAGTTGATTCCAAAACTTGGAAGTAAAATTTGCATCCCTTTCTGACACGATATTCTTTGGAACACCATGTAGTCTCACTATCTCTCTAATGAGCACCTTTGCTATGTCACTGGCTAAATATGTAGTCTTCACTGGAATGAAGTGAGCTACCTTGCTCAACCTATCAACCACGACCATAATAGAATCATGCTTCTTCACCATCCTTGGAAGACTTGTGATGAAATCCATTGAAATGACCTCCCATTTCCATTCCAGAATCACTATTAGCTATAGAAAACCACCTGGATGATTTCATTCCACCTTTACCTACTGACAGTCTAAACATATATCCACGAACTCAGCTACTTCCTTCTTTAGATTCGGCCAATAGTAAAACTTCTTCACCATCGTCAATGTATTCTGATATCTTAGATGACCTGAATACAGTTTCACATGAAACTCCCTTAAGATAAGCTTCTTGAGCTCACTTCCATTCGGAACATAGATCCTATCTATAAACCTCACCAAGCCATTTGTTGTGAGATGATAGACTACATCCTAATCCCTTGTACTTGTACCTGCACCTGGACCTGCACCTAAACTTGTACCTGCACCTCTACTCTGCTGTAACCTATGCATGATCTTCATGTATTTGTCATCCCTTTCTCCTACCTATAAGATCCTATCCTGTAACTCTGTCCCATAGGAGCTTATAGTTGCTATATGATTTACTTGTACCTTCCAACTAAGAGCATTTGCAACCTGATTCTCCTTCCCTTTGATGTATCTGATCTCGAAGCCAAACTCACTAAGGGTAGCCAACCATCTATCTTGCCTGGAATTTAGATTTGGCTGGTCAACAAAGACCTCAACCCACTATGATTGGTCATCAATGTAAACCTCTTTCCTAGAAGATAATGTCTCCACATCTTCAATGCACGTATAATCGTTGCTAGCTCAAGATCATGCGTTGGATAGTTTTACTTGTGCTCATTCCATTTTCATGACTCATAGCACACTACCTATCCTTCTTGCATGATAACTCCACCAAGTCCCCTCTTGCAATCATCTTTACACACTACAAACTCCTTGTTTAGACCCACAATCTTTAGCACTGGTGCATGTGTCAATAGCTACTTAAGTTGTTCAAAACTATCTTCACATTCTGCCATCCATTAAAACTTCTTACCTTTCCACTACAACGATGTGATAGGATATGAAATGGGTGAGAAGTTCCTGATGAACCTCCTGTAGTATCCTACCAATCCCATGAATTATCTAACCTCATCTACATTCTTAGGAGCTTCCTTCCATGATGGACCTTATCTTCTATGGATCTACTGTTATGCTTTCCTTGGAGACAACATGTCCCAATTAGTGTACCTTAGTCTGAAGTAAGCTACACTTGCTAAGATTAGCATACAGTTGATGCTCTCTTAGAAATCTCAACACTATTCCTAAATGTTCGACATGTTCTTTCTCATTCTTAGAATATACTAGTATGTCATCAATGAATACAATAACAAACTTGTCCAAATAAGGACGCAACACACTATTCATCAAAAACAAGAATGTAGCTGGAGAATTAGTCAAACCGAATCGAACAACAACAAACTCATAATTCCCATACCTGGTCATGAATGCAGTCTTGAAGATATCCTCTTCCTTGATGTGTACCTAATGGTATCCTGATCTCAAGTCGATTTGCTACTCCCTTTAGCTGATCAAACAAATCATGAATCCTTGGAAATGGGTACCTGTTCTTGATCATTACCTTGTTCAGTTGCATGTAGTCAATTCACAATATAAGAGTACCATCTTTCCTCTTTACGAAAACATTGGTGCACCCCAAGGTGATACACTGAGTCTGATGTATCCTTTGTCCAACATTTCCTTTAGTTGTAATTTCAACTCTACCAACTCAAGTGTGCTCATCTTGTAAGGTGCTTTCAATGCTGGAGCTTCCCCTAGCAATAACTTTATAGAAAATTCTACCTCCCTATGTGGTGGCAGCTCTGTAATGTCCTTAGGGAATACATCCTAAAACTACTGCAAAACTGGGTACCTACTTAACACCTCTACATCCTCAACGTCCTTACCCTTGTCACTGGAAATGTGTACCATAAACATCACACAACTGTTTATGTAGCTACGCTTAGCCTACATAGCGGTAACCATCCTCACTGATGTAGGCTTCTTCTTTCCCTACAAGGTACTCTTTTCCCCACTATCATCCACACACTCAATGGCCTTATTGAAGCAATCCACTTTGGTTTTATGAAGGTATAACCAATCCATACCCAAAAGCATACTATACGATCCAAACTGAAATACATTCAAATGTGCCGCTGTAGGCATGCCATTTAACTCAAATGCACAAGATCTTACCCAAGGTGAACTCACTTCTTTCTACATGTAGCCAAATATACCAACCAAGATTCTGCATGCACTTCTTTCTCAAACCACAATTATCCACCATGTCAGGATTAATATAACTATAGTTAGATCCAGGATCAATCAAAATAGAAACAACTTGATCACAAAGCTTACTGTCCATCTCAATGATCAATGCCTGATGATCCACCTGCCTCTTGTCCCCAGCTGCATATATCTGAGGAATGTTATGACCGACATCACCAACTATATGCGCCTATTGAGAACAATAGATCTGGGATCTACCACCACTATGATGCTGCGGAAAATCCCTCTTACAATGATCCTTACCACATATCCAACAATGCAAAGGTTCCCTACCACCACCTCTAGCCTGCCAATCTCCATGTCCCTTGTCAGTTGTATTGAATCTATTTTAAGGAACTGCAATATCTTTCTCACTTGCATCTTGAGGTCTTCCTCGCTTTGGTGTCCATTTTCCTTTACCTTTTTCGTTCTTTTCAATTCATCCTTAGGATCAACTTTGCACTTTGACTGCTCATAACAATGCTTCAACTTTTGGATGAACTCCTCTAACGATATAGGCTTATCGAACTCAATCTTGTCTTTATATGCAACTGGAAATCCATTGATGAATCTCTAAACCTTGGCCTTCTCCTCTTTGAGGTAAGGTACATATCTCAACAAATCCAAAAATATGCTAGTATACTCCTCATCTGTCATAGAAGCCATCTGCAACTCATAAAACTCCTTAGATCTATCATCATAATACCTCTTAGACAGGTACTTCTTCTTGAAGAGACTTTCATATGCATGCCAATTCAAATCATCCTCATGTATGTCCTTGACATTCTTCACGTCTTCCCACCAAATATCCGCTTTACCTTTGAGACAGAAAAGTGCTATCCTTACTTTCATGTTTTATAAGTAATCATGCAATCTAAAGAATTTCCTCATGCTAAGAAACCAACCCTCCGCATCTTATGATTTCTTCATCTCTACATCAAAGGTATGTGGCTTTTCCTTCTTGAACTCATTTGAAAAGTATCCCGTATAACTCCTCCTATACAGATGATAATGATGATGATCATGATGTCTATTAGAACCATAACTAGAGTAATACTTGTATCTATCACCCCTCCTATTCAGAGTGTCCAACATCCTAACATCTCTTATAGTGTCTGATCTATCTTGTGTATGTCTACTATGAGACTTGTTGCCATATGCCCCATTAGTTATGTCCTCATGTCGATGGTTGATCTGAAGAGTTCCCTGTCGCTGCAAATATGAAAAAAGCCGAAGTAATATCCAATTAACCTCTTCTTGTTTTTCTTGTTCCTACATGATTTTGCCATTTTCTTCTTTGCAACTCCTTATTTCTTCCTTTAGGCTTCTCAATGTGCTGTCCAAGTCAGAAGAGTGCCCCACACCACATTTCCCATCTGAATCATAGGGAGATTCTATGCAATCTACCACCTTGCTAGCCATTTGTGTTGGCATTATGAGACAAGTGTTGTCCTTGATGGCAACTCATATAGGTGACAGATCTCAGTGCAATAGGCCAGTAGCAAAGATTGATGATCAGCCTCTCAGAATGGAGGAAATTAAGAGGCTCGCAGGTGAACAGTTCAAAAGGTGCGGACCCGCAAGTTAGCCTAACAAGAAGTGTGGTCATGTTCGCAGGTTGTCCGAACAGAAGGTGCGGACCCCAGTGTACACACTTCCATGCAGAGAAAAGCACACGCACGTGGGAATCCTATGGTGATCCATGGTATATGGTCCATGGTATGTTTATCCTATGGTTTTGGTCCATGGTTTTGCATCTAAAGTATTGATCCCAAGTATTGGGTTCATGGTATTATGTTATTATGGTTTTGGACCATGGTATTATGAAAAGCTTGCCTATAAAAAGGAAAGGAGATCATTTGGAATGATGTAATTTTGGGTTGAATATCTTAAGGTGAGCTAGATCTGAAATACTTGTGATCAGTTGGTGAGAGATTGCTAGATCTGGATCTGTATATCTTCATGGCGCATGATCGGATCTGTAGATCTGACAGTCTGGGGTATGCTTGAAGACTGAAAAACTATCTATACCCAGAGGACCGCAGGTACGACACGATGCAGGTGCGGATACCCACAAAGAAGAAGTGTGTGCAGATGCGTATGTAGCCACAGGACCACAGGTCCAACACGGTGAAGACGCGGATACCTGCAAAATAGAATAAAGGCGCAGTGCGGATACCCGCAGAGAAGAAGTGTGCACAGGTGTGGATACCTGCAGAGCAGCAGAAGGCGTAAGTGCGGATACCCGCAGATGTTCAGTGGTGAAGTTGTGGACCCTGCTTGAAATTTTCTTTAACTACCATTTGATTATTCTGCAGGGTTCTGGGTGCATAATTGATGTCTGGTTACTGATATTGAGTTCTGATAACAGCATGATTATGGTTGAATGGATCAAGCTCTTAATGACTTATCTTTGTGTGATCTGATGTACTAGATCTAGTTTATATCTCACATATTATCTTGGTGTTTGGGTGATTCAAAAGATTGATTGATTATGTGCTTCAATGAGGTTAATGTGTCCAGTATGAAAATTGGATGAAACGTGGCCTTTCAGATTATGTGTTGTGCTTCAGGTGTATCCGGTATGAAAATTAATGAAACGTGGTAACCGAAGGAAAGAAGATTGTAGGCCAGCACCTACGTACTAGTATCTTAGCTAGTACAAGAGCTAAGGGGGTGGTAGCTCCCTTCCAATAGCAGTTGGAGCATTATAGCTGGTAGCAGCCTGCGTACTAGTAAATG
This sequence comes from Pinus taeda, assembly GCA_000404065.3. Classification (NCBI taxonomy): domain Eukaryota; kingdom Viridiplantae; phylum Streptophyta; class Pinopsida; order Pinales; family Pinaceae; genus Pinus; species Pinus taeda. Next base: position 5,135 of record APFE031426346.1, on the reverse strand, counting down.
GATCGGCTAGTACAAGAACTATGGGGGTTGTAGCTCTCTGCAGGTAGAAGCCTGCATACTGGTATAAGACTGCACCAGTACAAAAATATTATAAAAGGATTTTCTTATTAAGAAGAAGATTGAGATGACTTGCAGCAAGTGGTTTTCACCCACATTGGGTTTCCACCTTATATCATGGTGTTCATGTGTGTGACTTATGTGTGATGATCTATTCTATTCTACTGCACCTGTTTACTATCAATATGATTGATAATGTTCTAATGCACTCATCTAACTGAATCATAAGAAGTTGTGGAAGTAGCATATATGAATCTAAATATGGAAGTGAAAAAGTTTTATTGATGTGATAATACTGATTCACCCCCCCCCTCTCAGTATTATTTCCAACAATTGGTATCAGACCAGGTCCTTTGGTAAAAGCTTTATCGCTTGAAGGAGATCTGTGGAACGATGGGTAAGAAGCTTAAGAAGAAAGCACCGAAGAAGAAGAAGACATCTTAGAAGAACTATGACAATGGAAGAATCGATTGGGGATTAGGCATAAGAAGCTCTTCAGATTCAGAATCATTTCAGAATGGAGATGAACTATTAGGTATGAATTTGCTATCCTCTGATGTTCCAGCTATCTTTCCATATGGAAGAGATGAAAGTGACAACGAAACAACTGAACTTGCTCTTATGGGTGAACAAGAAAGATATCAAATAGAGGCAGAATTTAAAAGGCTGACAGACAAAATTAGAGATCAACAAGATCTATTGAACAAAATGGAATCTGACTCCAAAGAAGAAGCTACTAAACTGAAAGTCGATCTAGATTTATTCAAGGCCAAATATCTAAAGTTTCTAAAAGACCAACAAGAGGAAGAAAGCAAGATAAGGAAGTTTTTCAGGGACAAAAATCAAAAGTTGCATGATGATGTAATATCTCTAAGAAAAGAATTCAATGAAAAGAACACAACAATCAAGAATCTCAGAGATAGATCCAGTGATTATGAAATTCTTGAAGCTATGACCCTCTCACTAAAGGAAGAACTTGAAGAAGCCAAGAAGCAGAATAAAGATCTACTCCAAGGTATTGAAAAACAGGAAAACGAAGCTATCAATTTAAAAGCACAGCTGGAATGTGTCTCCAGAGTTCGCCAAATGCTGCAGGATGTGAATGAAGAACAAGAAAAGGAGATTCTCAATCTAAGACGTCAGTTCGAAGAAGAAAGAAATGTTGGAGAAAACGTGAAGAAGCAGTATCTTGAAAAAGAAGAGCAACATCAAGTTGAGGTAAATATCTTGAAAGGTAAATGAGAAGAAAAGGATAAACTATTACGATTTCAAGATAGTACTAAAGTCTTGGATGATATTCTTAGTAGTCAAAGATCTCCTGCTATCAAGACTAGACTTGGTTTTCATGAATCTATTGAAGGTGAATCTAGTTCACAAGGTGAAGCAAGGAACTCTAAACATAAAGTTAAAATGATCAACAAGGAGATGAGTGGTCAAACCCATCAACAATCAAGAAAAGAGATTCTTCAAAGAAAATCTTTTACCTCTCCTATGAATAATGTTGAATGTTATGTATGTCATAATCTTGGACATGTTGCAGTCAGATGCAGAAGAAGAAGGGTTCAAGACCATCATGCATAAATATCATCACATTCAAGGTACTTTAATGGATATTGTTTTTCTTGCAATATGTATGGTCACAAAGCTGTTGATTGCTACAGGAGGAATATGGAACATATGAGATGTTATGCATGTAACAAGCTTGGACATATAGCAAAGGAATGCAGGAAGAATATTCGGGCACCACACCAAAAGGAGAAAACATCAACATGCTTGAAGGTATGGAAGAAGAAGGAAGTTCAGTCAGAAAGATGTGGCACAGCATAGGATACTCAGCACAGCACAGACATAACAGACTCAGGGGGAGCTGAAAGTGTTAATCTTCAGTGTCCCAAATCTCATACGCATTTTTTATAAAGGGAAGTAGCATATATACGCGAGTTATACACTGCAAAGTCACGTATGTGTCAGTTTGAAGAAAAGCAGTGGGGATAGACTCAGAAAAGGGGTCTGATATGTTTCAATCTATTATTTGCTCTATCGGTTAATAGTTACAATCTACTGAGGATGTGTGGAAATGTCTTGATACATGTAAGAGGTTTAGAAGTATTTTGATCCTAACTTGATGATGATGATGTCTTGATACTTGTTGCTGATATATGCATGATCAGATCTAACAGTAAACAGATGGCACTTCTTGAGAGGGAGCACATGCCTTTAACAAAGCATTGTTGGCATTATGGTTAATAGTCCTTGATGATGATACTTATATGGTTGAATGATATATCTTGCTATGATGTGGTTATGAGTTGTCCATGATAAAATCTCAAATGATTCTTGGTGTTACATAGTTGATGTTCAGATTGATGGTGCTTACATGGTGATCTTCGTAAGGATAAGAAGAAGTACATAGCTTGAATTCACTTGATGATGAGTCTCTCATATGTTGTTGTCACCATATGCATAAAGATCATATATTGCAGGATTGTTCTTGGCACATATATGGATGAGGATTGTTGGATGGATACATGGATGATTTTTCAAACTTGCATTGTTGGAGATATGATGATGATGAGTTCTTACCTATATGATGATAGGTTGTTTCGTGCATATGTTGATTGATGTAGATCTTCCCTATTGATGATACTTGGTACATACAGATCTGGATGGCTATGGTGTTTCTCACATATGATAGAATGATTCTATATTCTATGCAAAAGGATGAGTTGATGCGGACATATCTTGATGATTCATGCACTAATACAAGTTGCTGGTGACAGATGCTATGGAGCAGATCATACAGTGTCGTTATTGATGTTTATCATGATCTTATTTAGGTGTTTGGTCTCTGTTATAAATGTCATGTATAGCATTCGATGTAAAGGTCATATCAAGACTCATGATGTAATAGTGTGTCTCTATCTATTATAGTCATTTGATGAAATATTTCAGTCATATCCAGGTCATGTAACGGCCTATGTTGGTTTCCCCACTATGCCTGGGATGAATGATGTTATTCTCTTATGTTATCTTATGTAAAATTTTGGTATATCACATTTGTGATGGGAGATAGATGTATGTATGAGTCTTTGGTGATAGGAAGGTCATTTATGATGTATAGAGTCATGTTCTTCCTGTAGAACATCTTTTTGCAGACCTTGCTTACAGTCAGGGGGAGCAAGAACAGCTCACTTCAGCAAAGCAGAGACTTCAGCATGTTCTCAAAGGAAGCATGGACAGAGTAGTACACCATGGCATATACAAAGGGGGAGCTCATTCAGATATTTCAGTAGGTAATCAGGGGGAATATGGACAGCGGAATTCATATCAAGGAAAGAGCATATATTGGTCTGCCCTTTGCCCTTGATGTCAAAGGGGGAGAGTGAGTTGGTGTTGTTGCCATCAAGTCCAAAGGGGGAGATTGTTGGCATTATGATGCATGTGTTGTACTTGATGGCAGCCCACTCATAGAAGAACATCTCACATATATGTAATCAGATGAATCTACAAGAAGAGATACCAGATATGATAGAATACTAACAGTAAAAAGGAATCGGATGATGAGTCTACGTGTGACAAGTTAGCTTTGTCATCAAGTCCAAAGGGGGAGATTGTTGGCATTATGAGACAAGTGTTTTCCTTGATGGCAACTCATACAGGTGACAGATCTCAGTGAAATAGGCCAGTAGCAAAGATTGATGATCAGCCTCTCAGAATGGAAGAAAATAAGAGGATCGCAGGTACACAGTTCAAAAGGTGCGGACCCGCAGGTTAGCCTAACAAGAAGTGCGGTCATGTCCGCAGGTTGTCCAAACAGAAGGTGCGAACGCCAGTGCACCCACTTCCATGCAGAGAAAAGTGCACACACATGGGAATCCTATGGTGATCCATGGTATCTAGTCCATGGTATGGTAATCCTATGGTTTTGGTCCATGGTTTTGCATCTAAAGTATTGATCCCAAGTATTGGGTTCATGGTATTATGTTATTATGGTTTTGGACCATGGTATTGTGAAACGCTTGCCTATAAAAAGGAAAGGAGATCAATTGGAATGATGTAATTTTGGGTTGAATATCTTAAGGTGAGATAGATCTGAAATACTTGTGATCGGTTGGTGAGAGATTGCTAGATCTAAATGATAGCTAGATCTCAGTGATAGCTAGATCTGAATATCTTCATGGCGCATGATCGGATCTGTAAATCTGACAGTCTGGGGTATGCTTGAAGACTGAAAAACTATCTATACCCGGAGGACCATAGGTGCGATGCGGTGCAGGTGCAGATACCTGCAGAGAAGAAGTGTGCGCAGATGCGTATGTAGCCGCAGGACCGTAGGTGCAACACAGTGAAGAGGCGGATACCCGCGGAACAGAATAAAGGCACAGTGCGGATACCCACAGAGAAGAAGTGTGCATAGGTGCGGATACCCGCAGAGCAGCAGAAGGCGTAAGTGCGGATACCTGCAGATGTCCAGTGGTGAAGTTGCGGACCCTGCTTGAAATTTGCTTTAACTACCATTTGATTATTCTGCAGGGTTCTGGGTGCATAATTGATGTCTGGTTACTGATATTGAGTTCTAATAACAGCATAATTATGGTTGAATGGATCAAGCTCTTAATGACTTATCTTTGTGTGATCTGATGTACTAGATCTAGTTGATATCTCACATATTATCTTGGTGTTTGGGTGATTCAAAAGATTGATTGATTATGTGCTTCAATGAGGTTAATGGGTCCAGTATGAAAATTGGATGAAACGTGGCCTTTCAGATTATGTGTTGTGCTTCAGGTGTATCCAGTATGAAAATTAATGAAACGTGGTACCCGAAGGAAAGAAGATTGTAGGCCGGCACCTACGTACTAGTATCTTAGCTAGTACAAGAGCTAAGGGGGTGGTAGCTCCTTTCCAATAGTAGTTAGAGCATTATAGCAGGTAGCAGCCTGCGTACTAGTAAATGGATTGGCTAGTACAAGAACTATGAGGGTTGTAGCTCTCTACAGGTAGAAGCCTGCGTACTGGTATAAGACTACACCAGTACAAAAATATTGTAAAAGGATTTTCTTATTAAGAAGAAGATT
>APFE031426344.1:15643-38165 GCA_000404065.3 Pinus taeda | reverse complement strand
ATTTCGTATAGGATCCTTACACTCCAAATACTCAGGCATCTCCCTAGTGTTGAACTCTCTTAGAACTTCATGCTAGAACCTAGTTTTGGACCATATCGAACCGTGAATTCAATCTGAGTCACTCTAGGCCCTGAATATCGATGGTCAGGTTGTTCTTCTTAAGGAAGTACTAAAATCAATGTCGATCTATTAGTTGTCTGGTCTAGATGCTCTAAAATCGTCATGCTCTAGCATGGTGCATATATTTTAGAAGTTTCTAGTGATGGTCCCAGGAGGCAAATAAATGGTCTCCCATATCCTTGGAAAACATCACCAAACCTAAAATTTCAAGGGGTATTAGGGTCAGGGAAACATATATTCTGAATCAAGTTATGGGGACGAAAATCTAGTGGACATGGATATAGGGTAGGTAGGATTAGTAGAAAACCATATGGACTCAAAAATATCAAATGCTCACCTCAACACAAGAATTATTAAGAACAAAAAATACCCTGAAAGGATCCTCGATTTGAAACTTAGCCTCAACCAATACATACATTATACGCTCTCATACCTTTTCATAAATTTGGGATGGAAGATGGCCTCCTTTTCGCAAGACTCTTAGAAACAAAGAGAAAAACTCCTTAGACAGTAAGATCTAATGATCTCTTTATCTATACAAATAGCCAAAACTCCATAACAGTTTATTTAACTAGAAACACTCCTTGAGCACAACCTAGCATAAATGGAAATAGAAATAGGATTGGCGTGACCCACCCAATTTTATCAAAGGAATTTGTTGGATAGAGAATTCCAAACTAGAAAGTTGACCATAATTGAAGGCCATGATATTATTAGGTGTCTCTACAAAAACAACAAAATGTTTTCATTAAAGAAGCCTATATATTAGCCACTAAAGGGCCTCAAGATCATGGAAAACCCATATGGAGGAAAATTTCTAGGGGACAATTTTGGCCTAAAGTGGCATACTTCCTCTGATTGGTGTGTTGGCGTCAAATTATCACTTGGGATCAACTCCAAAAAGAGGGGTCCACGGACCTTCATTATGCATTATGTGTGAATGAAATAATGAGGACATGGAACAAATTCTAAACCTAAGCCCCTTTGCAAACCAAATATGGGGAAGTATGAACAACTGTTTCGGCATATGGATTGCGATATTACTAGTATAAAAGCATCTTTTAAAATGTGGAGGAATGACATCTTTTCTAGCCCTGTCTTTAACAGAGCTTGGTAAACTGGCCTAGGTTTCCTTTTTTAAGCACTTTGGCAAAGAAAGGAATTGAAGGGTTTTCAGGAACCATCATTTCTCTTAGTTAGATGTATGGGATGGGGTTATTCAAAACATAAGAGAAACAATATAGTGAGAAATGGAACCTAAGCAATTAGAGGTCTCACCTCACAAAACCTGAGCCTTAACAACCATGAATCTCGCACCTCAGATGCTTGCTCCATCATCATTGAATCTCTTAGTATCCCCTAGGTCCTCTTCATAAAAAATTTCAACCCCTCCTACAGGTTTCCTGAAGCTTAATTTTGATGGGGCCTCCAAAGGTAACTCTGTCGATTCAGATCTTGGTGGTCTTTTCAAATAGTGCAAGGCTTGGGTTCTGCACATCTATGCAGCTGATTGTGGCTATGAAAGTATTGATGAGGCCAAATTTGATGTGGTAAAGAATAGACTCCTCATTGCAAGATGAGAAGGATTCAAACAGTTGATGGTTAAACGAGACTCTAATTTGGTAATTGAGGTACTCAAAAAGTTAAACCATCATACCAATTAGTAGAATCTTAGTAAGAGTTGGAGGACACCCTGTCCAATTCAGGATATAAGTGTTCTTCTCCCATGTTTTAATTATATTATTCCCTCGCATTTGGTTAAGATGGATAATAAGGATTTTGAATTTATGGCTAATTAGTGATGCTTACATATGGATACAACCTCAATGCCCCTTAGATGGATAACCATCCTTAAGACTTGGAACTATTTCTCCTGATTATAGCTTATAATGGCCACCATAACCAGGACCATGCTAAAGAAAATAATCAAGATCCCCGATCAGGATGTGTGCCAGCTCATATTCCACCTTGGGACTCTTGTTAAAGGTGACAATATGGGAGGTAGTGCAGAAGGGAGACTCCTTCTAGTACATTGCATTTACGATCAACTTGGTGAGGAGGTATGTCACGTGGTAGAGTTTAAGGTGGGAGTAAATCATCGTTGCTCATTTAACCACTAGTGGTGAAGGCATGCAACCAATTCCTTTCACTCTCTCTATGTTATAGTGTGGTTTCAAGGATCAACCAAAGGTATCTAGGTCTCGTTCTGGTGGAAAGCTTCGTAGGGAGGATTTGTGTGCAGGTGAACAACAACTTTGTGTTCATGGCTTTGGTAAATACGTTTTTATGTTTCTTCTCACCCCTCCCCACTTGCATCATACTATAATTGTGAATGTTTCATGAAAGATAGTCAACCCCTCCTACAATTGGATGACTATGTGATTTGGAATTTCCTATTCGACAGGCGAGGATGTTTCTGTGGCTAAATTTTATCTTGCATCTACTTTTTTGTGTTGGTTTTAATCTTATATGATATTTTACTGCTTTGAATAGGAGTGTATGGAAAAATTTGGGTTACTTATCCCTTCTAGAGGGAATACTCACACTCTGGGAATGGTTGTTTATGTGCTTGGATAGAGTGGCTTTCCAAAATCTCTCGTATGTTGTCATTTCTAGTTTTATATTAGTCTAGTGTGTTTCTATATGGGAATTGACTCGAGGAGTCAGTTTGTAGCTATTCCATTTTGTGGAGATAGATCATCCTTGGTTTCATTTTATCGTAAGAGATGTCTGAGCATAAGATGTTGGTGATTAGAGAAAAGTGACATTGGTGGCTAGCCCTCTTGAGCTTTTATGATCTTATATGGCCCGAGATTAATCTCATTTACTTCCTACTCCTATCATATGTATATGTGTCAGGTCTAATTAATTTTGTAGCCCACTGGTCTGTGTTCGATGAGGGCCTTGGTTTGTTTGGGTGGAAGAATATATTGTGGTGATGTGGTGGTTGTTAGACATGGCTTGGAAATCTCTGGGTGCTTGTCCATCGGGAGCTAGGGGTTAGGGTTGCAGTAGAAAGGATGGGCACTAGGGTGGGCGAGGAGCCCCCTCTTCACAACTACCAAGGTGGGTTGGTAAAAAAAACAATGCCCAACATATAAATGTGGCAACTCAAGAATATACTACAAGTACTTTTTAGAAGGTGAGGGAGATGATTGTGTATTGGGTGGCATACCTCAACCAACAAGCTGAGCATGAAGTGTAGATGTAGGATTTTCATTTACTGGTCCCTAACCTAGGCCATACCTAAGGCAGGCTCACTCAATATAAACAAACAATGCGTCTCTATTGACTAATGAAGAGTATAGTAGCTCAAGCTGTTATGAACACTACAGGTTCCATAAAATTTTACCTCGGGCATGAGGAAATTTAGAAATAAATCAAACTTATCCAATTTCAAATTCAGTAGCAGAATGTTCAACGTGGTCGGATTGAGAAGCACATTTTGTGCCTTCCTCAATCACAATTACTAGGTTCCAGTGCTAAGGACCCAGGTCTGATGGATTATAATCCTTTTTGATGGCCAATAGACGTAGTTTACCACTAGGTAGGTTGAGGCCACAAAATGTCTTTCATGCATGTAACATGCATCTGCAAATGAATGAACGAAAGGTCCTACTAAACTTACAAGAAAAAAATGTATAGTAAACTTTGGAAGGAAAACTAATAACCTATGGATATATTAAAAATTTTAAAGACATAAATATGTCAATGTCAAAGTTGTAATATTCCAAAATATTAATGTGATGTAGTTTTATTATAAATTTTGTTATGAGACCATGTAAGAAAATCATTAAATCTAATATTAATATTAATTATTAACTCTAATATTAATATTATTACATTTAATAACCTTAATTAATAATTTGAGGAAAAGTTTGCATCTCAAGAGATTTGATCTCTCTCACCCATGATAGATACAAGTTAGATGGATTTAGGAGCTCTCAACCCAATATGGAAAAGATCTCTTGTCATGTTATGTTATGTAAACATTTATACTCGGTCAAGTTACATCAAAATTAAAATAGTAATAATAATATTTTATTCAAATAAAAGTTATATATTATGATTTTTTATTGCAGTCATCTAACGAGGCAGAGGAATTGCCTGGAAGGCCAAAATTGACCGAATCTCGGCGAACAAATTTCAAAAAATATTCTAGAGGCATTGTTTGAATCGTGCTTTTGATTATGGAACTGGATTCAGCACCATCAAAAACATCTAAGACACCTAAAATTTTGAAGTTTAACAACTATAAGTTGGATTTACAAAAATTCTTGCCGGTTTTTCTCTAAATATGACTGGAATTTCCATAACTTATTGGGTAACTTCTCTTCCTCGTTAGACTACGCATTTTTTATTAATGTGTGATGGTTAATTAATGTAAATTGGACTTTGCTTTTGAGGTCCAATTTTATGTGAACATGTGATATTGACCCATGGTGTTCATGTCAAATTTAGCCTATTTAAAGGTGGAATTAAGCTAGCCTAGATCCATCTTAACTCTAGAACTACCAAGCCAGCTATGATTGGAATTTCCATAACTTTTTGGGTAACTTCTCTGCCTCGTTAGACTACGCATTTTTTATTAATGTGTGATGGTTAATTAATGTAAATTAGAGTTTGATTTTGAGGTCCAATTTTATGTGAACATATGATATTGACCCATGGTGTTCATGTGAAATTTAGCCTATTTAAAGGTGGAATTAAGCTAGCCTAGATCCATCTTAATTCCGGATCTACCAAGCCAGCGTTTATACTTGGCCAAGTTACATCAAGATGAAAATAATAATAATATTGTACTCAAATAAAATTTATATATTATTATTTTTCTTAATCTTTGATTGTTAGTTAAAGTAAAATTGACTTTGTCAAGATACTCGTGGTATTTTAGCTCGAGGTTTATGTGAACATACAGTTTTGACCCATGGTATTCATGTGCAATTTAGCCTATTTAAAGGTGTAATTATGCTAGCCAAGCTTCATCGTAACTACGGATCTACCAAGCCTCAAGAGGGATCAAATCTCTTGAGTTGCAAAGGTATTTGATCCCTCTTCGCCATTGTAGATCTACCTCAAGACGGATCAAATCTCTTGAGTTGCAGAGGTATTTGATCCCTTTTCGTGCATTGTAGATCCATAATTAAAATGGATCTAGGATAGTAGATACATAATGTATCTCTAACCATTGAGATGAAATATAAGAAATCCTTCAAGATATTAGTAAGTTGCTTAATATAGTGCAAGAAAGATTAGAAATAATTGCTTGAGATAGCAGGAAATGAAACATTTGATAAAAGTTAAATTTCGTTCAATTTTTTTTATACTCTCAACTTCGTTTCTTTTCAAATAACTATATAATTTAATATAAAACTATATAGTTTAGTTATCTTTTCAGCTGTTAATTGAATTTGGATATTTTTTTATATTTTTATTTAAATGTTATTTTACTTTTTAAACAATGGTGTATTTCAACAATTTTTTCTCGTTGAAATGAAAATAACTATTAACAATTTTTTCACGTTGATGTGAAAATAACAATATTATAGTTAGCATTGTTCAATGTATAAAATGATGATTGTGTCATGCACTATTAAAAAAAAATGTTTTATAATATCATATGTTAAAAGGTAGATGATTTAAATTAGTCAAATTACTCAAAAATTAGTTAAATTAGGCGATTTAAATTAGAGTTTTTCACCCAGGGATCTTATTCTCTTTTCCTTTTCTCTTCTTTCCAACCCATTGACCACCTCATGGAGGTTTTCAATCAATGAGCCAATCTAAGGAGCCTCCGAGGAGGTTTTCACCTTAGATTTTTATTTTCCTCTCTTATTTTTCATTTCTTTTTTTTCTACCCTACCCTACTTGAAAAACAAAATCATTTTCAAGTATAAGAATACTTCCAATGGAGCCATGTGCACATTGAGATGATAGAAAAATTGATGTGGAGGCCTGAAATGTATGCTTTGACATATATTTGGATTTCAGAGACCAAATGATTTGACTTTCAAGTGATGAAGCATAGTTGAGGAAGAGAGTGACGCTGCAACTTAGTGACTGTCTAAAACCACATTTCAATATATTTGTGATGTCCTTGGTCCTTTTTCTGATCTGTATCGTTCTTCATGTCTTCTTATATCATGACCTTCACATCTTCCCCTTTTTGCTGATTTTTCTCTTGGATACGTGGAGGATTTGATGGTGACCATGAGGGATCTCTCTCGATCTTTGATTCTGATGTCTTCTCTTCATCAAGTGCAACCCATGATTCTTTGATCTTCTCTTTTACATCTTCTTCTGTTGGATGTGGTTCTTCAGTGATATCAATATAAGCTCAAAAGGAGTTGTTTGGAAGTGTTGCACCTCAGCATTGTAATTGAGTTGAGCGATTCCAATGTGAGGGTTTTTAAATGGTGGTTCCCCACTGTATACTTGTTGGGCCTATCTGTTGTTTATGTTTAGTTGAGTAGGCATTTGGGGTTTCCTTGGTGGAGGAGGAGGCGATGGTTGTAGTTGAACAGGTGGTGGAGGCAAAAGAGTGGGAGGAAATTTGTACTGGGGACTTTAGCACTGATGAGATGCATTCCATTGAGGTTGTGGTTGAGCATGAGGGTGAAATGGATGAGCAGCTGGTTGGGCATAATATGGAGATGTGAAGGACCAAGAGGATGGCGTCGACTAGGAAGGATGAGCAGGGGGGGCCCAAGAAGGTATAGAAGTGACTTGGTTGGGGTTGTAGTATGCCTGAGATGTCCCTTGCATCCTCTGTTGATATGGTCTAGGTCCATGTTTCCTCCTTAGGTCTATGTAATAGGTCTATTTAGTGACTACTTCAGCCCCTTGGTACATAGCTTTAAGTGAGGGAAAGGATGGGCACTTGTCTGTGGAATGATTCTCTTCACAGATTGAACAAACCTTTATATATTTCAATGGGAATTCATTCTTAGGATGCCTCTTGGTGCATCTAGGGAAAAAAACGGCCAAAGCACTCTTTTCATCCTCTTGTTTTTTTTTGATATGCATGGCAAGAATTTGCCTCATCTCTCTCTTGAAATCCTCCAGCCAATTCTCAAATTCACTTCTAAGAGATGAGTTGGAAGACAAGGTACTGCTCCCAACATTTCTATTTTCAGCCATTGGCTCTAGAGGAATGGTTTATTGCTATTCTTCTGTTATAGGATCTTCGTATATCTCTAGAGGTTCACCTATAGGCTCTTCTGGATCACTGCCACCAAAGAAGAGAGAAGGGTGACTTAGTGATGTGGTGGGGGTGTTGGGTAGGAAATTTCCTAAATTATCTCTGTTCCTAAGAGGCATGAAAGGAAATCTGTTTTTTTAATTTTTGTGTTTCTTTTTCTGCTCGTACCTGCAAAAACTGAAATGGATTGAACAACAAATTGCAACTAACTAAAACAAACCTTGCTGAAATTAAAATTGTAGAATTGAATGAAAGCAAGGGATGACTAATCTACTTTGCTGAAATGAAATTGTAGAATTGAAATGAAAGCAGGAAATGTCTAATCTACGCTTGCTGAAATGAAATTGCAAAACTGAAATGAAAGTAGGAAATGTCTAATCTACACTTGCTGAAATGAAATTGAAAAATTGAAATGAAAGCAAGAAATTTCTAATCTACGTTTGCTAAAATGAAATTGCAGAATTGAAATGAAACAACTACTTTACTTTTGCTGAAATAAACTAGTTAGCATAATGTTGTAGTAGAAAATAGAAGAAAAGCAGTAATTACAGAAAACTCTGACGCTTCCCTAACAATGGTGCCAAAAAGAAGTGGTGAACTCCAGTATTGCAACAATAATGTTGTAACTCCTAGGTCTCCTTTCTTTACTTTTATCAACCCGGTAGTTTGTAACAAACTTGGAAGTGACGGTGTTGTATGCACAAGTACTAGCTCTTACTATGGTTGTCACTCGATCAGCTGGCACAGTTCGTTAGGAGCTTAACCCAGCTTCTATGATTTCTAAAAGGAAGCTTTTACCGTGATGGCAAAAGACTAATTCTACGGGGGTTATTGTACTTGTAGAAAGAGAATGAAAACTGGAATGGAACTCAAACGCTAGCAAACCCTAATTGTGGAAGAAAAGAGATGGAAACTATTGGAATGGGTGCCATTAATTACTAAAAAGGTAATTTCATTTATTCAAGCTGCTTCTAAAGAGAAATGGAAAGAAATCATCTTTTTGTAATTTTAAGTATTTTACGTGGATTTATTATGCTTGTGATTTGACAAATTGTGAGTCTATAGTGGTTTGGTGGGAAATGAAAATGGAGTTGGCTTTTGTAGATGATGAGGAAGGTGTGGAGGAGTCCTAAGAAGTCCCTATTACCCTTCTGGAGTTTTCCATTGTGATTAGACTTCGAAAAATCTCTCGCATGAACTTCTACAGGAGGCTGTAGGGGATTTAGAAGAAGTTCCACAGGAGGAGGTCAAAACTGATTTTTGAAGGTTTGAAGGTGGAAAAAAGGTGGGAAAAAGGAAATGAAGGTTGGATAAAGGTGTTGAAGGGTCTAGGACTTTGTTGATAAATATCAGGAATGAAGGAGATGGTTGGGTTGGTTCAAAGGGTAAGAAAGCGACTTTGTGAAGGAATGCATAAAATAGGAAAATTTAGTGAAATGTGGTGAATGAGTGAAGGATTTTGTGAAAGATGAGCTAGTATAGGTAGTGTTGTCGAAGAATGAAAAGCTAGAATGTTTTTCAAGTGAGTTGCACACCTACTTCTTAAAACTAACCCAAGCAAGAACCGAAAAACAATTTTTTCCTAATTTTACATAAAATCTGACCTAAAAACAAAAAAGTGTTGAATAGAATTTTGTGAAAAGGAAGCTATGTGAGAACGCCATGGTAAATGAACAATAAATAGTATAAGCTTGTAAATCCAAGAAAATATCAACTTCTCCAACTCAAAATATCACACTATCAATTGCATTGGAAGAGCAAAGACTATGTTTTTAGTGGCAGCAGTAGTGCCTTGACATCAAATCATGGTCCCAAGGATGGAGAAGGGAGATCAAGACCTGCTAGTAGCCTTTTTGGATCTTTTTTTCTTACTATAGCAAACTACTTAAGAAACTTGAAGCAAGAACAACTATTCTAACCATCAAAAGAAACATTATTTAAGAAAGCAAGATTTAACCTAAACAATAGAAATTATCTTATGAATGCAAGAAAAAGGATATAAATACACAACGGAGGTGTTGGGAAGTTTGGTTGGGCCCTAACCCAAGAGCTCCAGCCCTCTAGGAATGATTAGTGCTGGTTCAAAACTGGATTCACCTTTATTGATTAAAAAATAACAGTTACATCACAAAACTATCTTCAAAAAGAGCTCAAAAATGAATTGAGTACAAGGCTACACAACAGTGCGAAAATATACTATGAAATGCCTAAGATCTAACTAAAAAAACTAAACACCTAAGCCCTGCTATTTATACAACTTGAGCCTGCAACAGTTCTCCTAAAATCAAGGGGCTCAGCTTCCCAAAACTGCAGATAAACAACAGTCCTTCTTTACTTGCTTGGCTGCCCCTTGGATGCACTCATGTGGCTACTTGGATCCAAGTTTTTGATGGAGAATTCAAGGTAAGGGTTCATAAATGAAAGGGACACCTACAAATCCTCTCCCTTGTTATTCCTCGAATTTGGCTATCAAATGCTCATTAAACCTTTGATTTTTTCTCAAAATTGACCAAAAATCAGCATAAAGCACACATTATACTTTTTGGCATAATGCTAACACAATTCACTCTATTAGCATAAATATAATACAGAAACATGCAATAAACTAATGAGAATGGTGGATTAAGCTGAGTTAGGAAGTTAAATGAGCCCATATAATTACCCATTTTTGGGGCTCATCAAACTCAGCTTTGGTAAAGGGTTATATAATGTTAGGAATGAGCTAACTTGTACATACCTTGAGATCATAAACACTTACAACTACAATGAGTGTCGGATTGTAAGTAGTAAAAACTTTCATGTATAATGACACAAAATTATGCATGGTCAACAGGTTGTTGAAGAATAAATAGGGCAATAGTAAAACATACGTGGTGAATTAATGATCTCATGAATGTTAAAATTCAACAACTATGAGCTAATAATCTGCTTCAGAACACTAAGAAGAAGGTATAATTAAGAGAAAAAATGATTTAATCCAATAATGTGTGATTGGTATTGTAACATGGCATAAAAAATCTCTTAATTACACATATGAACCACGAAAGGTAAATGTTGGTATGAGAACAACATGATGGAAAATATGTGAATTAAGTTTATTTCATGCATGTGATACCATGAGGATGGTATTATAGGTTGTACCATAGCTAGACTATGTACAATAGTACATGGGACCATATAACTAGATATGCTACAAGTTTGTAAAATGAAATGTGTATTAGTGTGTATAACATACCTTCTGTGCAGGGTATGCAGTAGTCATTAGATGGATGTTTGACTAGGTAAACAACCTAGAGATTACCTAGAAGAAGGAAAGTAAGCTTGGTATAAGTAACTATGGTTAATCGTAGTTTGGCATACATACAATTTCAATAAATATCTGTATACGAAATGTGAAATAATTTGTTATAACTTTACAGGCATATTAATGTTGAAAATATGCCAACTATTGTATTGTATGTAGAGAGACTACAACATGTTGGTGTTCGACAAGAACACAAGGGCTTGAAATAATGCAATCAGAGGACATGCATTCTTCAGATAAAATAAATGCTAAGTAATAGTTTCTTTAATAATAGCAGATTATGATATTTACCATAGTTGAACTTTGCATCGATAAATTCTCACAAATACTTTGGAAAAAATGTGTGACAAGTAGCTATGGAAGGAGCGATGATCGGGACACTCTTTGAGACCAATGTAGCTATGGAAGGAGAGATGTTGGAAGCACTCCTTATGGCAGATGTACATCGGAAAATTTGCATCAGATGGAAAATCCATGAAAGATGTTGATTTAGAAACCAACTACTTGTGAACAAGGACATGTTGCAGTGATACACCAAAGATGGTGTAAAATTTAAAGGGGGGAGTATGTAACACCCTTCCATTGTGTACTACATTATTCTAAACCTAAGCTAAGTTAAAGCTAGGTATGATATCCTCTCTTATGTGCTAAAGGTTCTAGACATAAGCTGAGGAAAGCTAGGTGATATGTAATATGAAAAGAAAATGTATTATTAAATAGATTAATAAAATAAATAACTTGGAGGGTGGAGGACCAAGAGAGAGGATATACTTGCCAAATCCCATGAGGAATGAGATAGAGATGAATCTCTCATGATAAGCTTCTATATGTGATTATAGATAATATTGGATGGATTGGATATCCATCAAATTGATGGGAAATAAACATCCATCAGGCATACAAGCTTTGTGGGAGGTAAAGGCAATCTTCTATGTGCAAACGCATCGTGGGAGATAAGGATGAGATTTTCTCGATAAGACCTAGGCAAATGGAAAAATCCATAAAGAGGGATGCCACTAATGGTAACTAAATCATGAAAGAGGGTATTAAATACTAGTGCATCAATCAATGGATGACATTTTCCTTTGCAATATCTTCGGATCGGGGGGAATTAGAGGTGGTTGATTTGCTGGGTGGTAGTGCTCTTCCCTCAAAGTGAGATTTAGTTGTTGTTATTTGCATGAAATGGTTGTATTTTGACTATTATTCTCTCTCTTGATTATGGTTTTGAGTTTGTTTATGAGAATATTTTCACCAGTTTCTAGTATTGTTCCAGTTTTTGATTGAAATGATTAACCAGTGAAGCTCAGTTGTATAGATAAGGTATTATCTGTGTCTTATGTATGTGAAATTCATTGTGTATGATAGATGGTGGTTTCATGGTAATTAGTTGTTGGTACTAGTGTCACTTCCTTAGATTTCTCATTATCAACTTGCATGTGACTTCTAGTGTGAAGTTATCAGTAGAAGTACATTAAATGAATTAACAATTTTAGTACCCATGTAGGGTAGCACAATGAACATACTTAGATTACCTGTGCTAATGGGTTACTATGAATGTGATGGAAGTATTATAGAGTTAATAGTGGAATAAATATGGGTTTTACTAAGATTATATATGAATATGTGAGATGACTGTGGATTTTATGGATTCTCTAACTGATCGTATTACATCCACTATAGAGATAGAGTATGCTCATAATGCTCTAAAGTAATATCTATTTATGAAAACTATGGGATTGAGAAATATGTATCCTATTTTATGACTAATGGGTTAAGTATCTGTTTTTCATGTATAATTAATATGCATGGAAATGAAAGACTTGTCAATAATACTATAACGAATCTAAGGTTCCATATATAAGAACTAGTAAAACAATTAATAAGAAAATTTTAACTATGGCCTAACAATAATATGGTTGAGGTAAGTTTTGAAGATAAGATCTACAAGGAGGGGTAAAGCTTTAACTGTATCCAAAACTTAAAATTTATGGGTCTTGGAGGCTAAATTCTCGAGTAGGCTAAGGATGTTCGTTATGGCATGTAACCCGTAAATTAAAGTATGGATGCAACATTTCTTTGTCTCTTTTTCTTTTTTAGCATATGTTACATCCAATATTTAAGTGGATGTAGCATATGAAAAAAAATATACAAAGGAACAAATGTTACATCCATACATTAATTGACTTGTTACATGAACACTCTTACATCTAGATGTTCGTCGCCATTTTAATATTAGAAACAAAGACTATTATATATTTGGATTGTTTTGCAGGGTTTCACATGTATTGAACCATTGAGTGACTTGCATAAGTTTCTAAATTCTTAGCTGATTTTGTATTTGGTAATTTCAACCACAATTTGCAAATATTATGTTGTTCATTTTAAATAAACAATAAAAAATTGGTTAGCTATTGTTCATTTTAAATATAATGTCCAAATATATATTTAGCTATATACAAAGTTTAAATTGTTTGATAACATCCATGTTTAAAAAATGTAAACTTAGTTATCCCATAAATGTATGTATGGGTGAGATTACATGAATTTTAATTGGTATATATAAAAAAATAAAATGTGTTTCATTACCTACGTAATGGCATTTTATTTTCATTAGTTGGAGTTGGATATTTAACTCTTACTCCCATATTGAAGGAGATTCCTCATCATAAATAGTAGTGTGCATATTCAATGAGAATCCTCATCGTATAATTAATTTTTATGTGGGTTGGTTGATTTTTATTCGCTTTTGCAGTTGAGATATCTAATCCAACTAAAATAGCTCCTACATTGATGTTTACTTTAGAATTTCTCACAACTAATTGATTGTATGGTTAGGATAGTATTTCTATATTAATCTAATAATAAATGTCTTTGTATGTGTGTTTAATGTAATATAAAACAAGTTTTTAGTGTGTAATTAGTTTCTTAAATTGGTACCAGAGCAAGTGATTGTAAGTAAACTCCCTTATGGGAGGGCCCAACTATTTGAAAGAAATATGTGACTTATATTTTGTATGATTATATTAGAGATGTGAATTTAATTAACATATGTGTGTTCTAGTGTGTTTAATTTTATAGATCTATAAGTTGTGCATGCATTGAGCTACATCAAAAAGTACATTCTGTGAGGATTTTGTCGAAAATATTTGATTGAGGAAAGACATCGAAACATTAGGAATGAAAAATTGATTATAGTTTTTGCATTGGAACTCTATGTTTGCACGACATTTTATTTCTACACACACTTTGTGAAGAGGTCAATTTCTTCTTTCATGTCAGCATTTGTGACCTATGCTTGGACGAAATGAAATGGGTCGCAGTAGTAGAGGGTGTGAAAATCCATGAAGAAGATTCCAATTCATCACATGTTCTTAGAAGGGAGATGTAAAATAGATGTCAAGCTAGTTGTTCCTGCAGATTTTATTGTCTTATTTTGATGTGATATCCATCAAGTTTGAAAGTAGATGACGATTTGAGTTTTGAGATTTTTTATATTCATCAAATGACATGGAATGATTGATTTTCAATGTGAATGGGAATATAGGTTTCATCCCATTCATTTTCATAAAGCTAACTACTAACATTGTCCATGGTTCTTCCTGTTGTCATATTTTGAGGGAAGCTTGGATTAGTTGTTACAGGGTGTGGCTATTAGGGAAGCGACAAGTAAAGCATTGTTATTCCTGTAATGTTTTGTGTCTTTTTCCACTAAAAAAATAATTGTAGGGGGGGATCTGTATCTCACTACTACAAATTAGGGAAAGTCTTTTTCTATTGCTAATGAATTAGATTCGATTACTAGCAGCATGGACTCAACCTCCATGCAATAATTCAAATTCTTGAACCGCAACATAAATGATAGATGAAAATGAGACCAATGGAGTACAAGAATAACTTTGTTTGATGTGTCTGAGAACTCTATGATAATTTTGGGACCTATGTATTTCTAGAGCTACCTATGTATTATCCAAAGTATGCAAAGATGACTTAGTTGTTATTGTGAGTTTATACTAGTAGTGGAAAATTTTGTTATTTTTTGTTTTTAAATTATGTGATGAAGAATAACTAAAATTAGATTGTCATGTTGTAATAATTGAATGTTATCTAGATGATTTTCTTATATGACTAGTGATTAAAGGTATTATCAACTATGTATCTTGATATATGGAAGTTTATGCATAGAAGGAGTAGTAGTTCAATTTAGTTTGGTAGTTTTGGATGTAAAAAAGGATCCCTCATTTGTTGAAGATGTGAGAGTCATGTTCTAGTGAGTTTATATGATATCTTTGGATATTTTTCAATAATTAAATTTGGGAGATTTGTGATTCAAAAGTTCTATAGTGGAAATTGGAAATTCAACTTGCCCACTAGACCTTTACCAGGGTTATGAGGAGTTCACTCTATGTGATATCAGTTTTTTTTAAAGAAGCTAATGAAGAATTTGTAGACAAGAAGATCAATGACAAGTACTTGTTAAGGGATAGAGTTGGAGATTTAAATACCACTTGTCTTGTACATATGGAATAAGATTACTCATCATAAATGTAATTGTTATGTAGGTTGGTTAATTATTAATTAGTTGGATACAAGATATTTAAACTAATTAAAATAGATCCTAATTTGGTGCTTAGTTGATAAATTATCTGAACTAATTGATTGTATGGTCAAGAAAGTATTTGTATCTTAAATCAATAATTAATCTATCTATGTGTATTTAATACAATTTAAGACATGTTTTTGGTCTGCAATTAGTTTTTTAGAGACCTGCTCCCTTTATTCATGTACGATCATCGATATTATTCCACTATGTTGTTTCACTATTCAAACGTCAATAGTTGATGTTACAGATGAAGGTTTTGATCATTTGTTTTTCATGTAACTTCTTTTGTTTTCCACTATTTAAATTTTAGCATTATTATGTTATCATCTCACATAGAAACAACAGCATGAGACAAAAATGAGGTTTGAAACTTAAAGTAAATATTTTGATCATAAAGCTTATAGTTATTGCGTGGACACACACATTTTACAAACTATGTGTAAGTATGTCACGTCCTCAATAAAAAAAAAAATCACTAATGTAGGTCAATCTTAAATTATGTGTAAGCTTTTAAAGTTATTAATAGACTAAGATTAATTATTAAACTATAACTATGTATTTGAAAGGATAGTAAATTATCTCATGCATTTAAAAGTTCCCTTATCATATAAGTGAATTTGAATGTATCATAAATTTACCTTTAACAAAAAAAATTACCATATTAAAATTCCAAATTATGTAAAATTTTAGACATTTTTACTCTTTAATAAAGCTAATTCCATTTATTAAATCAAAGGAAAAAAGTTAATTGAACACAAACAATATAGAAGCTTTCTCCAAAAGCTTTTAATATTTATTTTAACTCAACATTTTCAAAATAAATCTTTCAAAGGAAAATCCATACGTAGGGATATAAAATCTTTAAAGAAAAAATATTTTCACATCAAAGTTGTAATATTTGAAAATATTAATTTGAAGGAGTGAGAGAGGGAGAGAATGGTAAGAAAGAGAGAGAAGGGGAGATATAGTGACGAGGTTGGATGGCAGAGAGAGACAGAAAGAGAGAGATATATACAAGGGAGAGAGATTGTGAGAAGTTTGGATGGAAGAGAGAGAGATAGGGAGACAGATATCGAGGGCAGAGAGCGAGGTAGTAGAGAGACGGAGGACTGGAGAGAGGACTTGATAGAGAGGAGATGAGAGGGAGGGATATAGAAATCGACTTGGGGGGAAACGAAATTAATAATAAAGACATAGAGAGAGAAACGTGGAGAGAGAAAGAGAGAGGGAGTGATAAGGGAGAGATAAAGAAAGAGTGTGTACTTTTTGGGGTGAGATAGCGAAAAAGAAGGAGAGATGGAAGGAAGGAGGGACAGAAAGGGAGGGGACATAGACTGAGGTGGGAGAGAAAGAGATAGAGATAAAGAGAGAGAGGACATGAGAGAGAGGAGAGAGGGATGGAGAGAGATCAAGAGTTGGAGGGAAATAGATATGTAGGGAAGAAGAAAGAGATATAAATAAAAAGGTGGAGAGAGAGAGAGAGAAAGAGGAGCGAGAGAGGGAGAGAAGTGTAAGAAAGAGAGAGTGGGGAGACACTGACAGGGTTGGAGGGTAGATAGAGAGAAAGAGAGAGAGAGTGGGGGGGGGAGAGATAGGGATGTTAGGTCCCTCTACTACTAGTGTAAACCCTTATTGTTATTAGTGCAACCCCTTTGCTATATTATACTGCCCATATTGTCACCATATTGTTATTATTGTACCCCATAGAAGCCCACTATTGTTATTGTTGTGGCCCTACAATATTATTGTTATGTAGGTTCTGATTGTATTGGGACCACTTAGACTCCTATATATAGGAAGGAGGTCTTGTCATTGGTATCATCCAATAATTTTTTATTTGTGTAATGTAAAAGAGGTTTCCCCCTCGAAGAGGCTAATTTCTATGTTGTTGATCCAACTTTTCTATATTTATGTGAGTTGGCTACATAACATTTGGTATTAGGGCATTGGATTCTGGGGTTTCACTTCTCCAAAGAGGTCATCATGGAATTTTTTCTCTCACGTTTTTTTAGATCCTCAAGTCCGAATTTCAGATCTATTCTCACTATATATTCAAAGATATGATCTAAGGAAATTAGGGTTTTTGCAAGCTCCATAATTCCATCTCAAACAGGTCATTTTGGCATTTTTGCTATACATTTGTTTCCACAAACTTTCAGACACTAATATTAAAACCCATTTGAACTTAATCCTTAATTAAGTTTGGGCCAGAATTTCATATATTGTTTCTACATGCTTGTGGAGTTATCGCTGAAGGAATTAAGGGATTTTATAGGCTCCCAAATTACATCTCAAATAGGTGATCTTGAGAAAATCGTCATAACTTTTTCTCTCAGTATCAGATTGAAATTTCATAAGGAGTTACAGAATGGGGACAACCTTTAGTCTTTTGAGCATTTTTTCAGGTACGAAAGTCAACATAGTGACACATAGCACTTTGTACAAGTTTGCTATACTGAAAAAGTATATAATGAGGTCATATTGGGAGATTGGGCATAATTCTTTATTCGAGAATCCAATTTTGATCAGGCTGGTGGCATTGGAAACAGGACATAGAGGAAAATGCATTTAAAAAAATAAAAATTCACAATTTTACTACAAATCGTATTATCAAATTCCAACCAAAAATCCATTTCATTTATTAGTTAGATTAGGCCATTATTATTTATTACCAATATATATATATATATATTATATAATTAATATAATACATAAATAAAAAAAAGATATGTAACGAGATTATTAACTCTAATATTCACCTCTACTTCTACTTTACCATGGCGATTATTAACCTGTAAATAGAGTTTGTTGTAATATCATGCTCTGATACTATGGATTACAAATACCACATTCTCGAAAAATAGTGAATCATGTTCATGTGATTTTTTTGTTAATTAATCAATTTAATTAAAACGGTAGAAATGGCATAACTGTTGTTCACAAAAATATTCACAAAAATATTCACCTTTTCTCTACCATTACTACTAAGAATATTCTACAACATATTGTGGAGATTAAATCCTTACCCTCCATTTAATAAGTATAGGTAATTAAAATAAAATTCTGAAGGCCCTATTTCAAAACAAACATGTTTGTCAATACAATTTAATTATATAATATATTTTATTTTAAATTAAATTTAAAATCTTAGAAATGTAACTATTTATTAAAATAGTATAGGTGTTCAATGCTTTATGAGTCTAAGAACCAAAACAAAAGATTAGATTTTATTACCACATGGTCATGGAACTTGGGAATGGTTATTTGAAAAGTAGAAATTATGAGCTTTCTATAAATAAGAGATTTTACAAACCCCTCATTTTGGTGAAGGTTCCATATACTTTCCTAAAATAAGAAGAACACTTTTATGATGAATTTTATGATGATATAAATTGGAGAAACAAGTCCATAGAAACCACTAAGAACTCCATATTTTACTAGTTTTGTTGGCATGAAAATCACTTCAATAAAACCTACATTTTACCAAGTCTATGAGCATGAAAACCACCAAACAACCCATTCTTTGTGATGTCCATGGGCACTAAAACCAAAAAAATGCATTTTTTTCTAATTCTATCCATCTACAACCTAGTATGAGGGGGATGTGTATGTCATGTCTCTAATAAAATAATAAAAACAATAATGCAAACACAAAACAAAAATTAAAATAACCATATAGGTAAAAAAATATAGTACAATTCAATACAAAGAATTGAAAATATTATTTCTCCAAAATATTTTAATATTTCTTTTAATTAAATATTCGTATAGTTTTCTAACACAAATCTAGGCATTTCGTATAGGATCCTTACACTCCAAATACTCAGGCATCTCCCTAGTGTTGAACTCTCTTAGAACTTCATGCTAGAACCTAGTTTTGGACCATATGAAACCGTGAATTCAATCCGAGTCACTCTAGGCCCTGAATATCGATGGTCAAGTTGTTCTTCTTAAGGAAGTACTAAAATCAATGTCGATCTATCAGTTGTCTGGTCTGGATGCTCTAAAATAGTCATGTTCTAGCATGGTGCATATATTTTAGAAGTTTTTCTAGCGATGGTCCGAGGAGGCAAATCAATGGACTCCCATATCCTTGGAAAACATCACCAAACCTAAAATTTCAAGGGGTATTAGGATCAAGGAACCATATATTCTAATTCAAGTTATGGGAACAAAAATCTAGTGGAGATGGATATAGGGTAGGGAGGATTAGTAGAAAACCATATGGACTCAAAAATATCAAATTCTCACCTCAATGCAAGAATTATTAAGAATCAAAAATACCTTGAAAGGATCTTCGATTTGAAACTTAGACTCAACCAATACATATATTATACGCTCTCATACCTTTTCATAAATTTGGGCTGGAAGATGTCCTCCTTTTGGCAAGACTCCTATAAACAAAGAGAAAAACTCCTCAGACGGCAGGATCTAATGATCTCTTTATCTATACAAATAGTCAAAACTCCATAATAGTTTAGTTAACTAGAAACACTCTTTGAGAACAACCTAGCATAAATGGCAATAGAAATAGGATTGGCCTGACCTCGCCAATTTTGATCAAAGGAATTTGTTGGATAGAGAATTCCAAACTAGAAGGTTGACCATTATTGAAGGCCCTCATATTCTTAGGTGTCTCTACACAAGCAACAAAATGTTTTCATTAAAGAAGCCTATATATTAGCCACTAAAGGGCCTCAAGATCATGGAAAACCCATATGGAGGAAAATTTCTAGGGGAGAATTCTAGCCTAAAGTAGCATACTTCCTCTGATTGGTGTGTTGGCGTCAAATTATCACTTGGGATCAACTCCAAAAGGAGGGATCCACAGACCTTCATTATGATTTATGTGTGAATGAAATAAGGACGATATGGAACAAATTCTAAGCCTATGCCCCTTTCCAAACCAAACATGGGGAAGTATGAACAACTGTTTCGGCATATGGATCACGATATTACTAGTATAAAAGCCTCTTTTGAAATGTGGAGGAATGCCATCTTTTTTAGCCCTGTCTTTAACATAGCTTGGTAAACTAGCCTAGGTTTCCTTTTGTGAGCACTTTGGCAAAGAAAGGAATCGAAGGGTTTACAGAAACCATCATTTCTCTTAGTGAGATGTATGGGATGGGGTTATTCAAAACATAAGAGAAACAATCTAGTGAGAAATGGAACCCAAACGATTGGAGGTCTCGCCTCACAAAACCTGAGTCTTAACACCCGTGAATCTTGCACCTCAGATTCTTGGTCCATCATCATTGAATCTCTTAGTATCCCCTAGGTGCTCTTCATAAAAATTTTCAACCCCTCCTACAGGTTTCCTCAAGCTTAATTTTGATGGGGCCTCCAAAGGTAACCCTGTCAATGCAGATCTTGGTGGTCTTTTCAAATAATGCAAGGCTTGGGTTCTGCACATCTATGCAGTTGATTGTGGCTATGAAAGCATTGACGAAGCCAAATTTGATGTGGTAAAGAATAGACTCCTCATTGCAAGACGAGAAGGATTCAAATAGTTGATGGTCAAACAAGACTCTAATTTGGTAATTGATGTACTCAAAAAGTCAAACCATCATACCAATTGGGAGAATCTTAGTAAGAGTTGGAGGACACCCTATCTAATCCAGGATATAATTGTTCTTCTCCAATGTTTTGATTATATTATTCCCTCACATTTGGTTAAGATGGGTAATAAGGCTGCTTAATTTATGGCTAACTAGTGATGCTTACATATCGATACAAACTCAATGCCCCTTAGATGGATAACCATCCTTAAGGATTGGAACTGTTTCTCCTGATTATAGCTTATGATGGCCACCATAACCAGGACCATGCTAAAGAAAATAATCAAGGTCCCCGATGAGGGTGTGTGCCAACTCATAGTCCACCTTGGGACTCTTGTTAAAGGTGACAATATGGGAGGTAGTGCGGAATGGACACTCCTTCTAGTACATTGTATTTACGATCAACTTAGTGAGGAGGTAGGTCACGTGGGAGAGTTTAAGGTGGGAGTAAATCATCATTTCTGATTTAACCACTAGTGGTGAAGGCATGCAAACCATTCCTCTCACTTTGTCTATGTTATAGTGTGGTTTAAAGCATCAAGCAAAGGTATCTAGGTCTCGTTCTGGTGGAAAGCTTGGTAGGGAGGATTCGTATTTGGGTGAACAACAAATTTGGGTTCATGGCTTTGGTGACTAGGTCTTTATGTTTCTTCTCACCCCTCCCCACTCGCATCATACTATAATTGTGAATGTTGCATCATAGGTAGTCAATCCTTCGTGCAATTGGATGACTGTGTGACTTGGAATTTACTATTTGACAAGCGAGCATGTTTTTGTGGCTAAATTTTATCTTGCATCTACTGTTTTTGTGTTGCTTTTCATCTTATATGATATTTTACTACTTTGAATAGGAATGTATGGAAAAATTTGGGTTACATATCTTTTCCAGAGGGAATACTCACACTATAGGAATGGTTGTTTATGTGCTTGGATAGAGTGTCTTTCCAAAATCTCTCGTAAGTTGTTGCTTCTAGTTTTATATTGGTCTAGTGTGTTTATATATGGGAATTGACTCCAGGAGTTAGTTTGTAGCTATTCCATTTTGTGGAGACAGAACATCCCTAGTTTCTTTCTGTCACAAGAGATGTCTGAGCATAAGATGTTGGTGATTGGAGAAAAGTGATGTTGGTGGCTGGCCCTCTCAACCTTTTATGATCTTAAATAGCCCGAGATTAATCTCATTTACTTTCTACTCCTATCATATGTATATGTGTCAGGGATAATTAATTTTGGAGACCACTGGTCTTTGTTCAATCAGAGCCATGGTTTGTTTGGGTCGAAGAGTATATTGTGGTGAAGTGGTGGTTGTTAGACATGGCTTGGAAATCTCTGGGTGCTTATCCATCGAGAGTTACGGGTTAGGGTTGGAGTAGAAAGGATGGGCACTCGGATGTGTTGGAAATAATACTGAGAAGGGGGGGGTGAATCAGTATTATCAAATCAGATACTTTTTCATTTTCACACTCAGATTCATATACGTGACTTCAGTTAAGGATATACGCGTATATACGCGACTATATTAAATGCAACAAGCGTATATGAAGCAACCTTATGATTCAGTTAGCTTATCTTCAGTAAATGCATCAGAACATTATTAACCACATTATCAGTAAACAGGTGTAGTAAAAAGGTACAGATGATCACACATAAGAAGCAGACATGAACACCATGATATAAGGTGGAAACCCAATGTGGGTGAAAACCACCTGCTGCAATTCGTCTCTTTCTTCCTTTAA
>APFE031426340.1:19790-41840 GCA_000404065.3 Pinus taeda | reverse complement strand
TCTACATCGCGCGGTGAACCTGAAAGGAAAACTTCTTAAGAAAGATCAACTGTAAAATAAATTCAATGAACATAAAAACACTTTGGAACCTAACGCACAACATTTAGAAGTCTAGGCTAGAGACGTATTCCGATGTCATAAAGCCTGGTAACTATTGCTTTCATTGTAGGTTGGGTGATCCCTGACTAGTCTTTTCACATAAGGAATGTCTCATCAATCTCCAGTCCGTCCACCTGAATAGCATGAGTAATTCAGTGGCCATGAATGAAACCCAAGGGGCATGCACCCTGGTCTGCTTTGGCAGGAAAACTTTGGGTATAGGGTAGGTTTCCGTGAAGGATATATGACTAGTCTAACACACCCATCCGTTTAGGAAAATTGGATTAGACCTGAATAATATTCCCTCGTCAAGGTTAGGTGATTGAAGCTAGAATCACCTTTGTCTGATGGACTAAGCCGAGGAAGTGTTTCTATCTGCTATGCAGATGGAAACATCTTGTAAATACAAGGACTTCTATATGGTAGCCTAGAAACTCTATTTCACTATACCTGGGGGCATGCGAACCTTTTTGCATGCGAGTGAAAAGTGACCATTTATTTTCTTAGTTTGTAGATTCTCAACCCTTTAAACTCGTAGGATTGGTCGTTCTTAGCTTACATAAAGAAAGGATATGGAGCAAAGTTTCGAATGGTGCAAGCTCCTTAAAAATTGAGCCTATCAGTGAAACATCCTTATTATATGACTGGCACGTGCAGTTTTACGCGAAGTTCAAGCTCGTTAAAAATTAAACCTAAGCAATGAGCATATGTTCCACCAAATCTTAAGCTCATTAAAAAATGAACCAATCTCCGGTAAATAACCATTGTGAAATGCATTATCATCAGCTTTTGAGCCTTGGTCATGTTCTTACCATCACCTCCACTCTATTTTAGCCGATCATACGCCTCCATTTGATTGTTTACCCTTTTGAGGAACAGTTGCGACGAGTGATTCTGTTAGCCATCCTCGTAACACTGCCACAATTGGAAAATTCCAAACCTTACCTAGAACCGGCTACTACCCGAAAATATCACTCGTTCCTCAAAAACAAGTCTCCTTTAAGTTCTTTTCATCTGACTCATAAAATATGAAAAGATTGTCGAGCAATTGGCCTCTCCAGCTCGTTAAAGCTATCAGAAGTCCTATCCCTCCTCTAGATTTTAATCTTTTTGGACCTGAGGGATTATTACACAAAAAGATTGAGCGCTTATCTTGTTCGGCTCATTAAAACTATCGAAAATTCATCCCTTTCGTATTATTTTATACTTTTTCGGACTTAAGGGATTATATGATGAAAAAGGATTATTGGAGTTTCCTTTCCGTCCCTTTTCAGACTCTCTGAAATTGAAAAAGGACTGAGTTTTCTTTCTCGTTAAACTCGTTAAAACCAACAACGACAAACTTGTCTATATAGACAAGAACGAGTTTCACTGTCGCTAGGCTCATTAAAACATAGCAATGGGTTTTCCCAAAGGGCAAATTATAGAACAAGCATATGTTATCCTCCTCAAGCTTGACAAAAATAAAGAGGTACTAGTCAGCAATGACCGGGGAAAATTGGGAAGAAAACTTGAAGAAACTTTATTGGTAGCAAGTCGCTCTTGAACATGACACTTTCACTCCATCAACATGATTTAGTCGGGTTGGGTTATTCTGTTCACTGGTCATATCACCATTGGTCCACCGTACCATCCATTTTTTGGGGTTAACGCTACCAATCCATTTCAATGTCGCCGATATGTTCAAGAGAAGTTGCTCAGAGGATTCACCAACCCAGCTTATGTCTCATCTGCTGCAATACCTTCTCCCTTCATTATTTCATGACCGCCACCCTGAACCCTATATCATCAAATCGTTTTAACCTCCACAAAATGATTTGCTCCGTTCTGTGTCGTAGATGTGGGATTCATTAAGGCCCTCCTACGACGGGTCACTTCTTGTCGATGTCAACTCATTATCCAAGAAGTTGACCTAGGAACAACCCTTTCAGTACTTTGAAGCTTGCATGCCTCATTAGAAAGTTTCTCACTTCCGATGACAGGTTTACATCAATGGCCTTCGACCAAAAAGATTTTTCATGGTGTTCGACGCAAAATCCCATTTTCACACAACGTGAATTTTACTGTCATACCTTGAGGGTCATCATCATTATCGGTGATTCCTCTCGCACCTGTTAACAGCTTACATCAATTGTTGGTAATCAGGCGATGTCTTTCCATGTTCGACTCCAGAACATTTCTTCACATGGATCGACTTGTACTTCGGGTGAAGATTGGACGAGTTTGAAGACCCCGGATCTAGTTTCATCCATCTGGGCTGCGATATATTCAGGAAAATAAAGACATCAAATGTACATCATTGCTACACAGATGATCATCCGACTCAAAGGATGATGGCTCTATCAGAATCATCAGTCTACCGCAGACGGTTGTTTGTCCTATGTACATGAAAATTAATTTATAAAGCTAAGCATGGGAAAGCGCGCTTAGCTACATCATGAAAATATTATGAAGATAATGTATTGTATTGTATCTTATTACAGGTTGCCTTCCAGGTCAAAAAAACCTCGGATCCTCATGATAAAGCATTTCACCCAACATCAAAAGATTTTCAACCTCATGCTTTAGGGGGCAACTATTATAGATATATTTGGGCACTGTAACCCCAATCATATATGTCCATAAACCAAGGGCTTCTAAGTCCCTAAAAGTTTTGTTTCACAACCTAAAGGAACAAGGTCAGCTGATTACATCATCTCCCAAAAGTTCTCCCTGGAAAACTGCTCAGAACTAGTCAAAACTGGACCATATAGACTGCTCAATGCTAAGGGTGCGATGCATCTTACCTGCCACATGAAAAAAGTGTGATGCATACTGAAAATCCCTTCTGTAGGGTGCGATGGGTGAGAGTAGACAAATGGCAGAGACAGTTTGCAAGGCGGGTGATAATGGAATTTTCCAGAAACTTCTCCTGTGACACTTGCCTCTCTAAATTCGCCCAGGATGAGTAAGAGATCATGAATCTCCAAGTGGAACCAACAACTATCAGAGAGAGGACACTAATCAAAATCCCAGAAGCTGACTCACCCCCATGCAAACATCTATATATGGATCCCTCATCCTAGAGATCTAGAGGCTGGAATCTTGTATCTTGTAAGGAAGTACTGTTGGTTTCTTGGTGGAACATCATAGTGTTGGGTGACCTAAGCTTTTCATGAGGTGAAGAAGGGCTTTCATGATAGGAGGATGATGATGGGTCAGATCAATGGGTTGTAATCCTCTCTTCTAATCTTTATATCAATAAAGCTATTCAAGTTTTCCTCCACATTCTTGTATGTTTGATGATATATGCATTTGTGCGGTCAATATATATCTGGTCCTATATTGTTTATGATTTTAGATCTCTGTACTTTGAAGGTATTATACTGCTTTGACTTTACAGGTACTCTTTGAAGTGGGGTAATTAGGGAAGGAGTGGCAAAGATCTATTAGAGGGGAGAAGGAACAAGCGAGGAACTAAGCAAAAGATTGAGGTTGGTACTCTTCGCTCTTCTCATATCTACTTCTCATAAAGGAAAATGAAAGTGGCTTTAGTTTGTTTTTTTCTAAGATAGCTACCCATCTTAGTGGGACTAGCAGCTCTGCATAGACACTAGATTTCCTAATAACACCGTCATCACGAAATTTTCTAGAAAAAGAGCTAATTTTAAATCAGCAATATCTCCCTCATCTGAACTCCAATTCAGCCATTTTTTTTTTTTTGATTTTGGGTATTTTTCCACAAGGAATCCAAATTTGGTATTTATTTATGAAAATTTTGTACATAAATTTTCAGATCTGCTCTGGAAACTCTCATCCCAAAACTCAAAACCTTGAAATCTCCTCTTAGTATATTATTCTTGCTTGATCACCTGTGCTCCGATACCATGTAGAATTTTTCTACAAATCAGCTAGCTCTGATACCATGTAGAAATTTCACCTGTAGAACAAATAGATATATGCAATGTCCTAAAGCATAATACTTGTTCTACTTCTACAAAACATTAAGTGGAAGCATAATTGAAATCATGAGCATCATCAAGTAGAAACATGCATAACTGATCAAGAGAATTAATCACACATAACACAAGATATATCCAAGGGAAAGCACCAACATAAAACCCCAACCATGTATTATCAACCAAGTGGAAATCCTCTTCACAATACAAAAAGAATCAGCTCAATAGCTATCTTGCTCTCTCTATAATTAGAAGATCCTGAAGATCTTCAATCAGAAGCTGAAAATCATGGACTACCTAGGCCTCAATATATAGGACACAAGTCCTCCAATCTCCTATAATAGATCCTTCTCCATGCAAGACATACTTACTAGATCTGATAGTACATTGTCCCACATCTGATCTCAACTAGGTCTCTGACAGAACTAACATGCAACAATTATCCATGAGTGAATCCTTAGTTATCTAAAATAATAGTTGTCACATGCATGCAAGCATTAAGAAACTATATTTTAATATTTTAACAACATGTTAAAATAATCTAACTAGACTTGACTAGTTAGAACTAAGTCAATTGATTCTCTCATTATAGAACTCATACTTATTCCCTCAATCAGTGGAGGAAATTAAGGACACATTCCCCAATCAGTGGAGAAATAATTGCATGTTCTCACAAAGATTTCAAGTTTTCTTTTCCTTAACTAATTAACTCATGGAGAATTAATTAATTAATATTCCAAACTACTGGTAAGACCAAAATTAATTTTACTTCCTATAGATAGACTAGGGATTGTTATAAATAGGAAGGGACCCAGAAATGCTATTTTTAGAACTTTCTAATTTTATCAGTTTCACCTCTCACCCAATGTGGCCAATGACCTCACTGGACAAACTGCTATTTTTAGACATGCTATTTTTATACATGATATTTTTAGCAGGTCTATTTTCAGCACATTCTAAATTTAACATTTCTTGTTGCACATTTCTCAACATTTTGGAACTCATCAAATGACAGATTGTACACATCCATTACCGAATCATCATTAAGGGGAACAAAATCCCCTTCCTCACTTTGGTTGGCTCTATTGCTTGAGGTGGTGGAGACTGAATGGTGACCTATGGTGCGCTCAAAATCAAATTAACATCTTCATTCTATGACTCCTATTCCATCTCCATGTCTTTTACTTCAATAAAGTTCTCAATCTACTTAGCAAGCTCTCGATCCTGCGTCTATTCAAATTCCTCCTCAGCTACTGACTAGTTATGTTCCTACTCTTCAACATCTATCATCATTTTTTATTCTCCCATTGCAAATTGCCTTTGTTCTTCCTCCTTCTTTCTCTTCTCTTCTTATTCTCTCCTCCTCAAATCCTCTTCTTCCTTCATTTTTTGTTCTACCTCTTGCAGCTTCAATTTTTCTTCCTACAGTTGCTACTTTTCTCTCTTCCTTCACTCTGCTCTCTATATCCTCTACTTCCTATTTGCTTTTGCTACTAAAGCTTCTTTCATGATAATAGGATCTACTTTCAACTTGCATATTTTTTCTTCCTCTAGACTGTTGACAATCTTTCTTTTTCCCTTGTTCTGCATGAGATTGTTGTCTTCTACTATTGTTTCTACCGGAATTTATACTATCTATGGAGTAACCTGAAAGTCCCTACTAAACTAACCAACTCATGGAGTCTAGAGCCATTGTAGCAGTTCCTCCATGGATCCTCCTCTCACCAGTGAAATGCCCCGCCGATACACTAAAACTAAATTCTTTCACAGTGGTCTCTAAAATACCACGGGGATCATACAGATTAATGTCCTATGTACAAAATGCAAGATTCATTATATCCTTTCCCTTGGTAACCGCAATATTCAATTTCTTTATTTCACATCATCTAATTTGCAAAGGAAGAGTTTGCCATGGTTCTTTCACTTTCCTATGTAAATCTGTTGACAACCCTATGGTGAGATGACATGATACTTCTTGCATGACAAGATTGTCAGTGACATACCTTGGTAAAACATGCAGAGGTTTCTTTCTACCGAACACTGTAAGGAAGGAATTCTTGTAGCAGCTGATCCCATAGAAGTCCAGCACCAGCAGCAAGAGATTGCACATCTATAGGTTGAAAAGGTACATGCAGCTTAGCTCTAGCAAAAGAAGAACCTACAAAAGCATACAACAATACATCAGTAAGCAGAGATAGCATGCATGAAGGAAAATGAAGGCATGTAGCAAAGAAAGCCACAGCACCTCACAGTCGATGGTAGCAAATACACTTGGATTATAGGTAAGTAACTAAGTCACTCCTCTATCTTCATCTGTGTAATTAGGAATCATACAAAGGCAATGAGATGGTTGAAATCAAAAGAGGAAAAGGTGGCCAGTTAACTTGGCAACCTTCATTTAGTTGGCTCCGCTTAACCGAAATATCACCCACACGTGCGCACAGTCAACTCAAGCAAAAGATGCCAAGTATAGGTAGTGGGAGGAAGAGTTAACTCTGATGCAATAATGAGGGATGATTACGAGGAGGGGTCATGATGACCAAGTAGGTGGGGACCAATGGTCCTAATCTAGGCAACGTACACCTTTCTAGCTCAACACTCATAACCAAAAATATCCATAAAAGGTAATGAGCACTCCTCCCCGCACATTCTCACCACCTTTTCTTCAGTTTTCTCCTCATAACTCAACCACAACAGCCTTCTTATGCCCTCACAGCCTCGTATCCACCATCCTCCATCGATTTCCAACATATTTTTTCTCTCGGAATTCTCTACAGGAGCACCTACAGGAAATCTACAGGAGGGACAACGGGCTTCTACAAGAGGGGCAGTGAGCCATTTTGAAGGGAGAATATGTGAGTTTTTGCATGAATTGCGGTCTGAAGAGGTATGGTTCATGAATGCCCTCAGTTGAATATTAAAATGTGAAAAAATTGATCTCAAATTGAAGATGAAATGATTCTTTGAGAGGGTAGAAATACATAAAACATTTTCTGTTTTTTTTTTTAAACACAGTCCTATGTTTTTCTATTTCACTCAAAACTTTTTGTCTCCACCTCCATATTTGGTTTTTCAAAAGATGTACAGGAAGTATGACAGGGGTTTTATAAAAAAGAGCCCACTAACTCCACTAGACTCCATGCACATCCCCAAGTGGTGGAAATATTTACAAGGGAAAACTGGATGAATTTCTTTGAGAAGTTTAGAGGGTTTGATGAGGAAATTTCCCATGAATTTTCTCTCTCTCTGTGGTCCCTCACACAAAAACTCATGCTACTGTAACCATTAAAGGCCTCTCCATTGAAATAACCCCCGAATTCATTAGTAGGGTCATTACCCTTCCTCTTGGGCTACCTTGGAGTAAATATGAGAAACCAATTGGCCAAGCTGCCAAGAAGAAATTATTCCAAGATAATGAAACCCTTGTTGAAGACAAAAATGGAATTAGGAGGGCTAGTATACCATATCCCTGGGATGAGGTTAGCTACCAAGTGATCAAATACATTTCTTGTGAGGGGAGGCATAACATTGTTTATGGATATCATTTCAGAATCCTCCATGACTTGAGATATGGCATGTATACCCCAGCACTTCAAAAGCTCAATATCCCTTACTTTCTCCTTCAGTCCCTCATTGACTCCAGCACTAAGGTACAAGCAGAAAATTCACAACAACTAGCTCTAATAAAAATCCTAGTAGAAGAAGCCCTTCATACACTTACAATCCCTATAGCATGGGAAGTTTTCATAAATATGACAGTTGAGGATGACATAAAGGCATTAACCTATGATGTCAGTCCTGCTATCAGTGAGGAGGAAGAACAACAAGGAGGAGAAGATGAAGCCAGTGGTGGCATAGCAGAGCAAGAGGGAGGAGGAAAGAAAAGAAAGAGAGGAGGAGAGAGTTGAAGGAACAGAGCAATAGGAAGAAAAAGAGATAGAAGAGGGAGAAAAGGAGGCAGAGAGGGCAGAGAAAAGAGAAGAGTCCCTTAGAACTTGGGAAAGAGAAGCAGTAGCTGCCCTCACTGCCCTTAGTACACCAGTCAAGCAGAAGCATAAGAGGAAAAGAAAAACCTCCATGTATTTCAGGGCAAGGAAGAGTACCAGCATTAAAATAGGTGAACCTCAGCCCTCATCAAAGACTCCCATTACCATTGAAGATTCACCATCTGCCAAGGTGAAATATTCTCCTTCCAAGACACCCATAACCGATGAAAGGGGGACTACAAGATCTGTTGCATGGAAGGGAACGTCAATTCTACAGGACCCCAAACCAGACCTACAAGAAGCTAAAACAATCCTACAGGAGATACTGTCTAGACTGCAGCAGACAAAAAAACTTGAGGAAAAGATAGGAGGACATCCAGAGGTGAAAGAGGAAGCACAAGAGCTACAAGAACCTGACTCCCAACCTATCTTTCCTCCTATTACAATCTACTTGAGGGAGGCAATATAATCCCACAAAAATATGCAATTCCATTGTTTTTCGAATTGAAAAAAGAAAGAGTAAGAACGCATAGGTGGATGTAGATAGCCAAGTCCAAAGTTGAGGATATTGGCCATATGGAAAACAAACTCAAGGAAATGGGCAAGGAATTGAGTGCTCTCATAGAAGCGAACACAAGAAGTTGCCTTGATAATGAGAATGAAATACTAAGGAAGAAACTATAGAAGAAAGAGACTCATTTGGCATACATGGCCAACTTATCCATGGAAGCATTACAATGTAGAACACCAGCCAAATATTATGGCCTCTATTTGAAGGATCAATGGCTTCAATTCCAAATAAAAACTTTAGCATAAAGAGGCATAATGCCTTTCCAAGACTACAGGCAGTTCATGGATTTGTGTGACCAAAGCACCTACGAGGACAAAGCAAAGATGGCAGAGTTCTATCTACACAACATGGCCCTCACAAACCTAAATGTGTGGGACCCCAATGCCAAGCTATGGGAACTGCAATTAATGGCCATGGCATCATGGATGAACCATGAAGAATTGAGGGAAGCAAAAATGAAAATATTGTTAATAAAATAGCAGAATGAACCATTGATGATAAGAGTTGAGGCATCAAATCCTATGGCAATCATAAGCACACATAACCTACTTGGCAATGACCCTCAGATTGCCCCTAAGTAAATAGCTAATCAAGCACAAGCCATTTCACACTTTGAAGATATGCTTAGTGTTAAGGGATAAATCCCCCTAGGGTCTTGGGTTGATACCCTAGCAGACTAGAGGTTGTATATACAGAGAAACACACATTCCATACAGCCATAATGCTAATCTAAGAAAACTCTACGATAAGGGGTGTACCTGAGGTCCTACGTTTGAGAAGATACTTCCAAGGTCCAAACCCTTCTTGGAGTTCCTTTTGCTCCTTCAACCTACAAAACAATCAATTCCAAAAAGTACAGAGTATATGGACTAAACATCATAAAGAAACTATCTTCATATTATATTGAAAGGTAATTAGTTATGCAATTAAACAACCATTCATATATGAATCATAACATGGATATCATAAACATGAAGAAGATTTATATTAGGAATAAAGACATGTGTTTCTTTTATTATAGACAAATAAAGCACAGAAAGGAATAATTTCACCTGATTTTTCCTTTCGCAGGCTCCAAGCAGAACCATCCTCCGGATTCGTCTAGTCTCAAGCCTTTAACAAAATCCTTCCATGACTTACTCCATGATATCTCAAGTAGTAGATAGACATCAACACACAAGGAAACAAGGGTTTTCTGTAAAATGGGGGAAGTGTAAGAGGCACTAGGATCTTCAGACCTAGTCAGAGAAATCTCAGCATAGTAATCTTTCTCTCTCTTCTCTCCTCCCTTAGGCCTTCCCATTGAAGCCTTTTTATACTTCTCCCAAAGTAGTTTTTTAGTTGGGAATTTGTTGGGAACAGTTGGGCCACGGGCACTAACAGGTAATCAACAGGTGAAACCTGTGATCTCCACCCAAAATTAATGAGATTTATTTTTTTTTAAGTGTTTTAAGACATATACGCAGGTTGGATATAAACATACCCACGTACACATGCGTTTAGCTCAAGGAAATGTCACACATAGGAAGTAAAACACTGTTTTTAAAATTTTTGGACCAGGTCTGGAAGGAGGGGTTACCCTAGGCCATAAGTGCAGCATCACAAACCTCAAGAGTGAGATTTGGAGCTATAACAGATGCCCCCTAATATATGACGTCAGAAGGGGTACATGATGGCCGAAATGTATTAAGAAAGTCCATGGAAAGGAAATCTGTCGAAAACTGAGAAGGACTTCACCAGAATTCAGCCTACCAAGCCACAAAAGGAGATCAGAACTAAACATTGTCTGAGGCATGCATACCCATGCTCAAAGAAATTACAGCATGTCTGCATATCAAGTACAAGAGGATCCACTAAGTATACAAGTATAAAAGACTGGAAAATACCTAATGGATCATCTGATCACGATCGAACAAGTACATGTCTAAATATCACATATAAGAATGTCAATGATGCTGAAGGATGAAGCGGACCAGTGATATCAAAGGCTGATCCCAAAAGGTACCAAATGAACATGATGGAATAAGATGGTACTACACTACAAACTCAGGTGTTAGCATATAGAATGTCGCCATGAATAATTGCAACATATAAGGTGGAGTGGTATCAACTAGCAGCAACAGCAGCAACTGTCAAGTGAACCAACGAATGTTGATACAACTTGAGGTCTTCACCGACCACCGTTGTACATTTCTACAGCATGGGAATAAATGATTTGAAGTCGACCATGCGAGAAATCATTTGATTACTGGTCATTGATGTATACCATTAACAAACGCGAGACTACTCACCGATAATGATAATGAGCGTCAAGGTACCCAGTACAATCTAACAAGTGTGAATAGATGAGCTAAAGTTGAACACCTGTAAGAATCTATCAATCAGGAGACAATGATGATTTCTCATTGTTGATAGTGAAGTATCTGCCACTAATGACTGCAAACCCCAAGGTACTGCCAAATGGACTCTAGATATTTTCCCCAGAGGAATAAGTCAAAGTCGATAGGGAAAGATCTGCTAGAAGGAAGGCATTATCGCATCCTTCATCAATCTAGTGCGAGTGTAACCCGTAGGCCAATAATGTGGAAGGAATCAGATGAAAAAGATGTAGTAACCCGACCGAAGTACGTTTTCGACGTACACAAGATGTGGCTAGCGCACGATAGAAACCCTCTAAACCAGCCAACAATGAAATTTGACACAGAGGCGAGGTATCCACCAATAGGGTCAAATGGAAACCAAGGTGCTGCACGAATCCCACTGTGTGATAATGTAAGCTGATGTCGAACACAAGGGAAACCACTCAGTCAAAGACCCATGATACTGATCGTTGCTAAGCACAAGGTGACCTATCAGTAATGAAAATATGGCCAGGATGCAGCTCTAGGTTTTTCCTCAGAGCAAGATGTCATCGTCTATAAGGACAAGACCCACCAACAAGAAGTCAATGGAGACCTTCTCAAAGCGGCATGAGTAAAGGACCAATATAGCTGATGTGATGATAGACATGATACTGACAACCAGGGATGGCTGATTGAAAAATGAGTCAAGAGACACTGCAGAGAGGCCGACTCAGGCTAACTTCCCTTGAACAAAAAGCACGACTCAATTTGACTATGTGGTAGCATATGATGACTCTGTATAATTTCGTCATGTAGGAGGCACGAACGAACCCTCCATATGATTGGAAGAGATAACCAATCAGGGGAGAACTGACTCAATAACAAGGTTAAGGTGTACCTAAGTCAAACTAAATCCCACCCAAATGGAGGAGACTTTGTTTATGAGTGCTTTGTTCAAGGGCGACACGACTGACTCTAGCTGCTAACAATAAATGGAAATATTGTCTCATTCCCGCTCTTTTTTTGGAATATATAATTTTTTTCCTTTTCTTTTAAGCTGGAAAAAGAATAAAATAATGCTATAGTACAATGGAAAGAATGAGTGTCGATGAAGCAGATGATCTAGTTCCTGGGATTGGAACATTCCTATGCTGAATGCAGGGAGGTGAAAACTGGCCAAAGACACTCAAAGGTGTGTTCCTTCCACGGGTCAAGGTGTGTCAAGTTGCAGGAGTCAATGGTATGCAATTTTTATTTTGCAGTCATCATGGTCAGAAGTTGGCTTAAACATGAGTCCAAGTGAAGTCGGCTCAAGGCCAAAAGGTGCAAGTGGTCAAAATGCAATGCAATAATACAACTCAACACAAAGGAGCCTCTAGGGTATAAGGCCAGAATGAAGCGAAGAAGAAAAGAGGAATGAGTCTTCATCGCATAAGTCATGGTGGGACTACAAAGGACTCCTGAGCCTACTCAAATAGGAGCAACATAGGCAACAAATGTCAGTGAGGTGCTAACTAGGATGCCCATGTAAAGGATGGCTTCTACCATTGTGTCATGATTTAAAGAATCGGCGAGTGAAGGTGGTTTATGAACCATAACATGATGGGATCAACCCTATGGCAAATGTATCAACAAATGGAGGCTAGTATGCATAACGCAACGGAAAAATCGCTTCCCTGACCTATATACCAGTGAGAAAACAATACCTGCCATGACGGGTCAGCAGTCATGGAACTATCTCAAAACTGTCGAAAAACGTCCAAAATGTCCTGAAAATCACACCATTCTTGACATTCCAAGCTCCCAAGTTAAAAGTTACATGAGACCAAACAAAATCAAGTTTTGAAAAAATTTTGCATTTTCAAAGCCTATAAAAGAGTTTCTGGACTCCCCATTTTCACCATTTGAGTTTGAGAGCACAGAAGTGGAGCAAAAGGAGCAAACTTTCCATACACCAAATTCAACTATTCAGATTTTCCAAAATCCCCAGATAACTCTTATACTTGTCTTGCAATCGATTGTGACTAGTTTTAGAATTTTTAATTAATGTTTTACCATTGAAGTTTTTGCCAAACATTTCACCGCGGCATATACGCAGGTTGGAAATAAGAAACCCGCGTACACGCGGGCCCTATACGCGATTGTGTGTTAATGGACCCGCGTATATGTCGCGAACATTTCAAACAAAAAAACTAATGGTTTAAATTCATTTTTTCTTCAGGATTCTAGTCACTTGGCGAGAAAGAGAGCATACCACTGTGGATGATGAGGTCATGAATGATCCTAATGCTTTGGATGCCTTACGAGGATGTGGTTTGCTAAAATTCTTCAAACTGTCGAATATGAAAGCAAACACACGTCTGCTTGAGATGCTCATTGATTACTGGAGTATCGAGGAGGATGCATTTATGATTGACCAGTTGCCACTCAAGATAGAAGTGGAAGATATTTAT
The DNA here is from genome assembly GCA_000404065.3 of Pinus taeda. Classification (NCBI taxonomy): domain Eukaryota; kingdom Viridiplantae; phylum Streptophyta; class Pinopsida; order Pinales; family Pinaceae; genus Pinus; species Pinus taeda. Next base: position 28,451 of record APFE031426340.1, on the reverse strand, counting down.
TTCATCACTGGCCTTTCTCGAAGGGGAGAGGTAGTACATTCCCGAGGCAGGACATGCAACAGTCTCTCGATCGAGGACTACGTACATATATATTGCCCGAGACATCCAAAAAAGGTTGGAAGTCAAATTTCCATCACACACGTGGAGAGTTTGTCACTGAGGATAATCCTGTTCACTATAGCTCGAGTGAACAGATAACCTTCTCTGCACCAGGCCTCACAGCTGACCATGAGCGTGGTCATAGACTATCTTACCACCGTGTTTGACTAGTGTACTCCTCTTCTGGCTAGCCTTAAAATCCAGCTTACTTCCATCAAGAGGGGGCAGACCAAAAACTTCGAATATGGGACTATTTTGTGTTCTTTCTTTTTTGAGAGGGTCCCTGCACTTCGTCCTAGAGTACCAGTTTCAATCAGTACCCCACGAGATCCACGCATGGGTAGGTGGGCTGACTTGATGAAAAATCTAGGAGGTGGGGACGTCCCACGGACTGCATTTGATGATGACTTCTTTTCCTGGTGGGATCAGCAGATCATTGCCATAGATGACTACCCTTATGCTGGGTTGGATTTCCGAGGAGATCCCGATCTAGTATTACCACCGACCATAGCATGGGGCGACATTGGTAAGTGTTTTTTGATTTTATGATTTTTTTTTTTGATTTTTCAAATATAATAATGAATTTTGAAAAATGTTTTCAATAGGATTCAAATTACTAATATGATGATCATGTTCTAGATATTGGGCCAGTACGACCAGATGAGTTCGCACGGCACAAACGTCGTAGCCAAGGGGCCGAAGAGGCAGCTGCATACACAGAGTGAGTTCTATACATAGTTCAGTAGCACTTGGTGAGACTGACTCACAAAGTACTGATGGCGGCCATAGAGGACCTTCCTGTAGAGATGCAGCGTCATGTGGTTGGGATTCCACGAGACTGGGTTCGCACATTTAGGCGTGTGGCCAATGCAGTAGTTGCCTTCTTAGCCGGTCATCCTGAGCCGGAGCATTAGATATACTAGACATGATTATGGGCATTTGAATCCCAATTTTGTATATTTTTTGGACAGATCTATGTACACTCGAGATGTTTTATGATATATATATGCAGTTCAACTTTTTGATGTTTGATTTTATTATGATGAATGATTGATATGCCAATCTAATGCTTGATTAGCGATAGAATCAGCTAACCAATTATGAGATCTTGGGATGTGAAAATAATTAATATAAGTAAAATATCTTTGCAGCAACCTCACCCTTAAATACCGGCGATATAAACATGGATCCCTTACCCGATAAATGTTATTTAATTGTGACACTATCAATTGTGAATCAAGATAAACTACCAACGAGTCGATTTCGTGAGAAATTGCCTCGGAAAGTAAATTAATGACGGCAGTATACTCAGCCATATTATTTGAAGTGGGACCAATGCATACTCCCCTTGATACCATCAACTGACCAGTTGGATAATAGAGTACCCAAGCTGCGTAAGCGAGATTCCGAGTGTGCCGACTAGCACCATCGGTGAATCCAAAATAGACCAAGTCATCCATCAACACCTACCAAAGTAGACCAAAAAGTGTTGATATCAAAAACTCTCGATAAGATATGTACAAATATACATAATGCACAAAGAAGCCATTGCCTAGTTGCTACTTAAGCAAAGTACTTCTTGAGGTAGAGCCCATTTCGGGGGCAACGCCAACTTGTTTCCTTCAAAATCGATTAACTCATACGACCCTTTTTCTAAAACTCATTTAATTATAAAGGGACAATATCACATAGGCTTGAATTTGCCTGCCCCCAAGGTGTCCTTATCTTGATCATAGACCAAGACAAGGTCGCCTTCAGAAGAGACTCGAGGACGGACAGCTTTGTCATACTGAGTTTTCACCCTTTTCTTATGAGCCTCATTTACTATGGAAGCATATCGACACTGCTCATCGAGATGTTCCAAGTGAAGGAGGCGCTCTTCGAGACTAGAAGTCTCTGGAAGAAGCTCAATAGCTAACTTAAGAGATGGAATTTCACATTCAATAGGAAAGATAGATTCCATCCCATAAACTAACTGAAAGGTGTAAAACCTGTAGCAGTCTTTACGGAGGTTCGATAAGCCCAAAGAGTCGGATACAACATATGATGACAATTGGACATATTTTTGTCGATTGTCCTTTGCAGGATCATCTTAAGAGTTTTTTTTATTGCCTCGACCTGTCCATTGGCCTGAGGATAATAAGTTGATGAAAGTTCCTGCCGGAAACCCAATTTGAGAGCCAATTTGGACATTAGTTGATTCTGGAAATGACTTCCATGGTCAGTGACAATCTCTCTCGGGATACCAAACCTTGAGATAATCTGATTAAAAAGGAACAACGCCGCTGTTTCACTATCGTTTTTATAAGTGGGCATGGCCTCAGCCCACTTCGTAAAGTAGTCTATGGCCATGATAATGTAGTTTTGATTCGTTGCTGAAGGCGGATTACAAGTTGTAAAATCAATACCCCACTTAGTAAAGGGACCGACAGTGACAATGGGAAAAAGAGGAGTCCAGTGTGCACGCATCTTCTGAGTATAAATTTGACACGGGTGACAGCGTTTGACTCCTTCAACACAATCTTTGAAGAGCGAAGGCCAAAAATAGCCGGCACGCAAGATACATTGAGTTGTAGCAAGCCATGATAGATGACCACCACAAGCTCCACTGTGGCAATCATTGAGCACTGAATCTACTTCCTCTAAGGTTAAACAGCTCCAAAGGATTGAATCAACCCCTCGACGATATAATGTATCACCAATGATAACATAATTTCTAGCCAGGTGACGTAATTTTCAATGTTCATCCTTAGAGAAAGTAGAGGGAAACTTCAAATTCTGGAGATAGACAATGATATCTCCGTACCAAGGGTTGAGTGAAGAGATGAGGAATAAATGTTCATCGGGAAAACTTTCCTCATAAATAGTATCCTCTCCATAAGGCAGTTCGGAAATCAGCTTGGCAAAAACCATAGATTTCTTAGACTTAGCAGACAAGAACTCGAGATCAAATTCATGTAGAATGACTATCCATCGATTGTATTTTCCCCCAATCACTCGCCTACTGAGGAAAAATTGAAATGGATTGACCGCTGCTAAGACAAAAGTTTTGCGTAGCAACATATAATGACGGAGCCGCTAACGACTCTGAGAGTTCTTCTACCTCTACGTTATCTTCCATGCGAAAGAGAACTCGAGAAAGAACTGGAGTGTTCCTCTCTTGTTCTGTGGAAGTACCAGGCCTATCTTGAACACTAATGCCCCTGAGAGGAGGATCAATCCCCGATGCGTCAGCTGCCATAGGATAAAACCCACTGGAAATATTAGCACTACGCCTTCTAGGAGAAGGCTCTAAACTTGGTGGTGAAAGACTATGAAGTCTTTGAGACTGTCTAGGTTATCAGTCAGCCACTTTGAATTTTTTATTAAGATCTAACTAAAGACTCAAAAAATTGAAAGCTAGGCCAACTAGGAGCACAGAGCACACACTAAAATGTCCCTAAAAGATATCATCCAGTCAAACAACTTTCAAGTATTTCTTCTCCGGGTGATTAGGGCCAGACACCAAAATACGAGAAAGTGAAGTAACGGGCCTTCCTGAGATAGTCTGAGATAATGACGTCCCATTTCTATCAGCAAAGGTAACAGAGGAAGTTATGTTGACCTCCTAACAACAGCCTACGCCGGTGCAAGCCCCCAAGCTTTGCAAGGGTGCCCTCCAGTAGTACGGTTGAGAGTGATACAACGTCAACCTCAGGTGCCACAGGATTCACCTCCATAGCCACCTATGTAGATCCCTAGGAGTAGCACCTAAGGTTACCAACTCGTGTCAGAAGCCAGGCGGAATAGTCTTGAGGTAAGATCGGACAAGTAGGAGAGGGGGTAGCTCTCTTCCCTGTCTTCAAAAACCCTCGTTCTTAACTCCCAGATCCGGAGCTTTTCTGGTCTTCCTAACGCTATTGGATTTTCACTTACTATTTAGACTCCTATGTTTGACAGTTTAAATGGCCTTGGAGAGTTATCTCTCCACTCGCCTAATCCAAGGCCCTAAAATATCCTAAAACTTGTTGGTGTGTCTAACTTGACAATTATAAAAAGTTCTAGTATATTTTAATTAGCGCTCGTTTTTAAATGGGTTGTTATTTAAGTCAAGGGATAAGCGGAAGTGAAACTAGTGGTGTTTTGACACAAAAGAAATTAATAAAAGCCAAACTACATGCAAATGCACTTGTTTTTGTTTTTCGATGAAAGAAATTTCTACAAGGTTCAGAGGAACTTCAAATAAAGCAACAAAATTTTCTTTTCTTTTCTTTTACTCAAGCTTCACACTCACAAAAATTAACAAAACTATGGATGCCTAAACAGATGCACAAATTTACCCTAATTCAACAAGTACATGTTGATGCAAGACTCAAAACTACTCTTAAATCAAGGAATGAAAGTTACTTGTTTATCAATTTTTATGGGATAAATCCCCCTAGGGTCTTAGGTTGATACCCTAGCAGACTGGAGGTTGTCTATACAGAGAAACACACATTCCATATAGCCATAATGCTAATATAATCCCACAGAAATTTGCAATTCCATTGTTTTTCGAATTGAAAAAAGAAAGAGTAAGAACACATAGGTGGATGTAGATAGCCAAGTCCAAAGTTGAGGATATTGGCCATATGGAAAACAAACTCAAGGAAATGGGAAAGGAATTGAGTGCTCTCATAGAAGCCAACACAAGAAGTTGCCTTGAGAATGAGAATGAAATACTAAGGAAGCAACTATAGAAGAAAGAGACTCATTTGGCATACATGGCCAACTTATCCATGGAAGCATTACAATGTAGAACACCAGCCAAATATTATGGCCTCTATTTGAAGGATCAATGGCTTCAATTCCAAATAAAAACTTTGGCACAAAGAGGCATAATGCCTTTCCAAGACTACAAGAAGTTCATGAATTTGTGTGACCAAAGCACCTACGAGGACAAAGCAAAGATGGCAGAGTTCTATCTACACAACATGGCCCTCACAAACCTAAATGTGTGGCACCCCAATGCCAAGCTATGGGAACTGCAATTAATGGCCATGGCATCATGGATGAACCATGAAGAATTGAGGGAAGCAAAAATGAAAATATTGTTAATAAAATAGCAGAATGAACCATTGATGATAAGAGCTGAGCCATCAAATCCTATGGAAATCATAAGCACACATAACCTACTTGCCAATGACCCTCAGATTGTCCCTAAGTAAATAGCTAATCAAGCACAAGCCATTGCACACTTTGAAGATATGCTTAGTGTTAAGGGATAAATCCCCCTAGGGTCTTGGGTTGATACCCTAGCAGACTGGAGGTTGTATATACAAAGAAACACACATTCCATACAGCCATAATGCTAATCTAAGCAAACTCTACGATAAGGGGCGTACCTGAGGTCCTACGTTTGAGAAGATACTTCCAAGGTCCAAACCCTTCTTGGAGTTCCTTTTGCTCCTTCAACCTACAAAACAATCAATTCCAGAAAGTACAGCAGTATATGGACTAAACATCATAAAGAAACCATCTTCATATTATATTGAAAGGTAATTAGTTATGCAATTAAACAACCATTCATATATGAATCATAACATGGATATCATAAACATGAAGAAGATTTATATTAGGAACAAAGACATGTGTTTCTTTTATTATAGACAAATAAAGCACAGAAAGGAATAATTTCACCTGATTCGTCCTTTCGCAGGCTCCAAGCAGAACCATTCTCCGGATTCGTCCAGTCTCAAGCCTTTAACAAACTCCTTCCATGACTTACTCCATGATATCTCAAGTAGTAGATAGACATCAACACACAAGGAAACAAGGGTTTTCTATAAAATGGGGGAAGTGTAAGAGGCACTAGGATCTTCAGACCTAGTCAGAGAAATCTCAGCATAGTAATCTTTCTCTCTCTTCTCTCCTCCCTTAGGCCTTCCCATTGAAGCCTTTTTATACTTCTCCCAAAGTAGATTTTTAGTTGGGAATTCGTTGGGAACAGTTGGGCCATGGGCACTAACAGGTAATCAACAGGTGAAACCTGTGATCTCCACCCAAAATTAAGGAGATTTTTTTTTTTTAAAGTGTTTTAAGACATATACGTGGGTTGGATATAAACATACCCACGTACACATGTGTTTAGCTTAGTGAAATGTCACACATAGGGAGTAAAACACTGTTTTTAAAATTTTTGGACCAGGTCTGGAAGGAGGGGTTGCCCTAGGCCATAAGTGCAGCATCACAAACCTCAAGAGTGAGATTTGGAGCTATAACAGATGCCCCCTAATATATGACATCAGAAGGGGTACATGATGGCCGAAATGTATTAAGCAAGTCCATGGAAAGGAAATCTGTCGAAAATTGAGAAGGACTTCACCAGAATTCATCCTACCAACCCACAAAAGGAGATCACCAATAAACACCGTCTGAGGCGTGCATACCCATGCTCAAAGAAAGTATAGCATGTCTGCATATCAAGTACAAGCGGATCCACTAAGTATACAAGTATAAAAGACTGGAAAATACCTAATGGATCATCTGATCACGATCGAACAAGTACATGTTTGAATATCACATATAAGAATGTCAATGATGCTGAAGGATGAAGCGGACCAGTGATATCAAAGGCTGATCCCAAAAGGTACCAAATGAACATGATGGAATAAGATGGTACTACACTACAAACTCAGGTGTCAGCATATAGAATGTCGCCATGAATAATTGCAACATATAAGGTGGAGTGGTATCAACTAGCAGCAACAGGAGCAATTGTCAAGTGAACCAACGAGTGCTGATACAACTTGAGTTCTTCACGGACCACCGTTGTACATTTCTACAGCATGGGAATAAATGATTTGAAGTCGACCATGTGAGAAATCGTTTGATTACTGGTCATTGATGTATACCATTAACAAACGCGAGACTACTCACCGATAATGATAATGAGCGTTAAGGTACCCAGTACAATCTAACAAGTGTGAATAGATGAGCTAAAGTTAAACACCTGTAAGAATCTATCAATCAGGAGACAATGATGATTTCTCATTGTTGATAGTGAAGTATCTGCCACTAATGACTGCAAACCCCAAGGTACTGCCAAATGGACTCTAGATATTTTCCCCAGAGGAATAAGTCAAAGTCGATAGGGAAAGATCTGCTAGAAGGAAGGCATTATCGCATCCTTCATCAATCTAGTGCGAGTGTAACCCGTAGGCCAATAATGTGGAAGGAATCAGATGAAAAAGATGTAGTAACCCGACCGAAGTACGTTTTCGACGTACACAAGATGTGGCTAGCGCACGATAGAAACCCTCTAAACCAGCCAACAATGAAATTTGACACAGAGGCGAGGTATCCACCAATAGGGTCAAATGGAAACCAAGGTGCTGCACGAATCCCACTGTGTGATAATGTAAGCTGATGTCGAACACAAGGGAAACCACTCAGTCAAAGACCCATGATACTGATCGTTGCTAAGCACAAGGTCACCTATCAGTAATGAAAATATGGCCAGGATGCAGCTCTAGGTTTTTCCTCAGAGCAAGATGTCATCGTCTACAAGGACAAGACCTGCTAACAAGAAGTCAATGGAGACCTTCTCAAACCGACATGAGTAAAGGACCAATATAGCTGATGTGATGATAGACATGATACTGACAACCAGGGATGGCTGATTGAAAAATGAGTCAAGAGACACTACAAAGAGGCCGACTCAGGCTAACTTCCCTTGAACAAAAAGCACGACTCAATTTGACTATGTGGTAGCATATGATGACTCTGTATAAGTTCGTCATGTAGGAGGCACGAACGAACCCTCCATATGATTGGAAGAGATAACCAATCAGGGGAGAACTGACTCAATAACAAGGTTAAGGTGTACCTAAGTCAAACTAAATCCCACCCAAACGGAGGAGACTTTGTTTATGAGTGCTTTGTTCAAGGGCGACACGACTGACTCTAGCTGCCAACAATAAATGGAAATATTGTCTCATTCCTACTCTTTTTTTGGAATATATATTTTTTTTCCTTTTCTTTTAAGCTGGAAAAAGAATAAAATAATGCTATAGTACAATGGAAAGAATGATTGTTGATGAAGCAGATGATCTAGTTCCTGGGATTGGAACATTCCTATGCTCAATGCAGGGAGGTGAAAACTGGCCAAAGACACTCAAAGGTGTGTTCCTTCCACGGGTCAAGGTGTGTCAAGTTGCAGGAGTCAAAGGTATGCAAGTTTTATTTTGCAGTCATCATGGTCAGAAGTTGGCTTAAACACGAGTCCAAGTGAAGTCAGCTCAAGGCCAAAAGGTGCAAGTGGTCAAAATGCAATGCAATAATACAACTCAACACAAAGGAGCCTCTAGGGTATAAGGCCAGAATGAAGCGAAGAAGAAAAGAGGAATGAGTCTTCATCGCATAAGTCATGGTGGGACTACAAAGGACTCCCGAGCCTACTCAAATAGAAGCAACATAGGCAACAAATGTCAGTGAGGTGTGTTGCGGGAAATTATCCCCTAAGGTTCTTGGGTGAAACCTTAGCAGACGGAAAATTATCTAAGTTAAGAAACACACACACACACAACCGTTTATGCTATAAAT
>APFE031426340.1:4858-19378 GCA_000404065.3 Pinus taeda | reverse complement strand
AGTTAGGAATTGGTTGGGGACAGTTGAGGTCACGGGCACTAACAGGTGATCAGCAGGTAAAACCCGCGATCTCCGCCCAAAAATAAGGAGTTTTTATATTTTTTTAAGTGTTTTAATACATATACGCGGGTTAGGTATGTATGAACCCGCGTATACACGCGTTTAACTCAGGGCAATGTCGCGTACAGGGAATAAAACACTGTTTTTTAGATATATGACCAGGTCTGGAAGGAGGGGTTGCCCTAGGCCATGGCTGAAGCATCACAAACCATACTGGTGAGATTTGGAGCTATAACAAGGTGCTAACTAGGATGCCCATGTAAAGGATGGCTTCTACCATCGTGTCATGATTTAAAGAATCGACGAGTGAAGGTGGCTTACGAACCATAACACGATGGGATCAACCCTATGGAAAATGTATCAACAAATGGAGGCTAGTATGCATAATGCAACGGGAAAATCGCTTCCCTGACCTATATACCAGTGAGAAAACGATACCTGCCATGACGGGTCAGCAGTCATGGAACTATCTTGAAACTGTCGAAAAACGTCCAAAATGTCCTGAAAATCACACCATTCTCGACATTCCAAGCTCCCAAGTTAAAAGTTACATGAGACCAAACAAAATCAAGTTTTGAAAAAATTTTACATTTTCAAAGCCTATAAAGGAGTTTCTGGACTCCCCATTTTCACCATTTGAGTTTGAGAGCACAGAAGTGGAGCAAAAGGAGCAAACTTTCCATACACCAAATTCAACTGTTCAGATTTTCCAAAATCCCCAGGTAACTCTTATACTTGTCTTGCAATCGATTGTGACTAGTTTTAGAATTTTTAATTAATGTTTTATCATTGAAGTTTTTGCTAAAAATTTCACCGCGGCATATACGCAGGTTGGAAATAATAAACTCGCGTACACGCGAGCCCTATACGCGATTGTGTGTTAATGGACCCGCATATATGTCGCGAACATTTCAAACAAAAAAACTAACGGTTTAAATTCATTTTTTCTTCTGGATTCTAGTCACTTGGCGAGAAAGAGAGCATACCGCAATGGATGATGAGGTCATGAATGATCCTAATGCTTTGGATGCCTTACGAGGATGTGGTTTGCTAAAATTCTTCAAACTGCCGAATATGAAAGCAAACACACATATTCTTGAGATGCTCATTGATTACTGGAGTATCGAGGAGGATGCATTTATGATTGACCAGATGCCACTCAAGATAGAAGTGGAAGATATTTATTTCATCACTGGCCTTTCTCGAAGGGGAGAGGTAGTACATTCCCGAGGCAGGACATGCAACAATCTCTCGATCGAGGACTACGTACATATATATTGCCCGAGACATCCAAAAAAGGTTGGAAGTCAAATTTCCATCACACACGTGGAGAGTTTGTCGCTGAGGATAATCCTGTTCACTATAGCTCGAGTGAACAGATCAACTTCTCTGCACCAGGCCTCACAGCTAACCATGAGCGTGGTCATAGACTGTCTTACCACCGTATTTGACTGGTGTACTCCTCTTCTGGCTAGCCTTAAAATCCAACTTACTTCCATCAAGAGGGGGCAGACCAAAAACTTCGAATATGGGACTATTTTGTGTTCTTTCTTTTTTGAGAGGGTCCCTGCACTTCGTCCTAGAGTACCAGTTTCAATCAGTACCCCACGAGATCCACACATGGGTTGGTGGGCTGACTTGATGAAACATCTAGGAGGTGGGGACGTCCCACGGACTGCATTTGATGATGACTTCTTTTCCTGGTGGGATCAGCAGATCATTGCCATAGATGACTACCCTTATGCTGGGTTGGATTTCCGAGGAGATCCCGATCTAGTATTACCACCGACCATAGCATGGGGCGACATTGGTAAGTGTTTTTTAATTTTTTGATTTTTTTTTTTTTTTTTTCAAATATAGTAATGAATTTTGAAAAATGTTTTCAATAGGATTCAAATTACTAATATGATGATCATGTTCCAGATATTGGGCCAGTACAACCAGATGAGTTCGCACGGCACAAACGTCGCAGCCAAAGGGCCGAAGAGGCAGCTGCAGACACAGAGTGAGTTCTATACATAGTTCAACGGCACTTGGTGAGACTGACTCACGAAGTACTGATGGCGGCCATAGAGGACCTTCCTGTAGAGATGCAGTGTCATGTGGTTGGGATTCCACGAGACTGGGTTCGCACATTTAGGCGTGTGGGTGCAGTAGTTTCCTTCTTAGCCGGTCATCCTGAGCCGGAGCATTAGATATACTAGACATGATTATGGGCATTTGAATCCCAATTTTGTATATTTTTTGGACAGATCTATGTACACTCGAGATGTTTTATGATATATATATGCAGTTCAACTTTTTGATGTTTGATTTTATTATGATGAATGATTGATATGCCAATGTAATGCTTGATTAGCGATAGAATCAGCTAACCAATTATGAGATCTTAGGATGTGCAAATAATTAATATAAGTAAAATATCTTTGCAACAACCTCACCCTTAAATACCGGCGATATAAACATGGATCCCTTACCCGATAAATGTTATTTAATTGTGACACTATCAATTGTGAATCAAGATAAACTACCAACGAGTCGATTTCGTGAGAAATTGCCTCGGATAGTAAATTAATGATGACAGTATACTCAGCCATATTATTTGAAGTGGGACCAATGCATACTCCCCTTGATACCATCAACTGACCAGTTGGATAATAGGGTACCCAAGCTGCGTAAGCGAGATTCCGAGTGTGCCGACTAGCACCATCGGTGAATCCAAAATAGACCAAGTCATCCATCAACACCTACCAAAGCAGACCAAAAAGTGTTGATATCAAAAACTCTCGATAAGATATGTACAAATATACATAATGTACAAAGAAGCCATTGCCTAGTTGCTACTTAAGCAAAGTACTTCTTGAGGTAGAGCCTATTTCGGGGAAATGCCAACTTGTTTCCTTCAAAATCGATTAACTCATATGACCCTTTTTCTAAAACTCATTTAATTATAAAGGGAAAATATCACATAGGCTTGAACTTGCCTGCCCCCAAGGTGTCCTTATCTTGATCATAGACCAAGACAAGGTCGCCTTCAGAAGAGACTCGAGGACGGACAGCTTTATCATACTGAGTTTTCACCCTTTTCTTATGAGCCTCATTTAATATGGAAGCATATCGACACTTCTCATCGAGATGTTCCAAGTGAAGGAGGCGCTCTTCGAGACTAGAAGTATCTGAAAGAAGCTCAATAGCTAACTTAAGAGATGGAATTTCACATTCAATAGGAAAGATAGATTCCATCCCATAAACTAACTGAAAGGTATAAAACCTGTAGCAGTCTTTACAGAGGTTCGATAAGCCCAAAGAGCCGGATACAACATATGATGCCAATTGGATAGATTTTTGTCGATTGTCCTTTGCAGGATCATCTTAAGAGTTTTTTTTACTGCCTCGACCTATCCATTGGCCTGAGGATAATAAGTTGATGAATGTTCCTGCCGGAAACCCAATTTGAGAGCCAATTTGGACATTAGTTGATTCTGGAAATGACTTCCATGGTCAGTGACAATCTCTCTCGGGATACCAAACCTTGAGATAATCTGATTAAAAAGGAACAATGCCATTGTTTCACTATCGTTTTTATAAGTGGGCATGGCCTCAACCCACTTCGTAAAGTAGTCTACGGCCATGATAATGTAGTTTTGATTCGTTGCTAAAGGCGTATTACAAGTTGTAAAATCAATACCCCACTTAGTAAAGGGACTGACAGTGACAACGAGAAAACGAGGAGTCGAGTGTGCGCGCATCTTCTGAGTATAAATTTGACACGGGTGACAGCGTTTGACTCCTTCAACACAATCTTTGAAGAGCGAAGGCCAAAAATAGCCGGCACGCAAGATACGTTGAGTTGTAGCAAGCCATGATAGATGACCACCACAAGCTCCACTGTGGCAATCATTGAGCACTGAATCTACTTCCTCTAAGCTTAAACAACTCCAAAGGATTGAATCAACCCCTCGACGATATAATGTATCACCAATGATAACATAATTTCTAGCCAGGTGATGTAATTTTCAATGTTCATCCTTAGAGAAAGTAGAGGGAAACTTCAAATTCTAGAGATAGACAATGATATCTCCATACCAATGGTTGAGTGAAGAGATGAGGAATAAATGTTCATCGGGAAAACTTTCCTCATAAATAATATCCTCTCCATAAGGCAGTTCGGAAATCAGCTTGGCAAAAACCATAGATTTCTTAGACTTAGCAGATAAGAACTCGAGATCAAATTCATGTAGAATGACTATCCATCGATTATATTTGCCCCCAATCACTCGCCTACTGAGGACAAACTGAAATGGATTGACCGCTGCTAAGACAAAAGTTTTGCGTAGCAAGATATAATGACAGAGCCGCTAATGACTCTGAGAGTTCTTCTACCTCTACGTTATCTTCCATGCGAAAGAGAACTCGAGAAAGAACCGGAGTGTTCCTCTCTTGTTCTATGGAAGTACCAGGCCTATCTTGAACACTAATGCCCCTGAGAGGAGGATCAATCCCCGATGCGTCAGCTGCCATAGGATAAAACCCACTGGCAATATTACCTCTGCGCCTTCTAGGAGAAGGCTCTAAACTTGGTGGTGAAAGACTACGAAGTCTTTGAGACTGTCTAGGTGATCGGTCAGCCACTTTGAATTTTTTATTAAGATCTAACTAAAGACTCAAAAAATTGAAAGCTAGGCCAACTAGGAGCACAAAGCACACACTAAAAAGTCCCTAAAAGATATCATCCATTCAAACAACTTTCAAGTATTTCTGCTCCGGGTGATTAGGGCCAGACACCAAAATACGAGAAAGTGAAGTAAGGGGCCTTCCGAATATAGTCTGAGATAATGACGTCCCATTCCTATCAGCAAAGGTAACAGAGGAAGTTACGCTAACCTCCTAACAACAGCCTGCGTCGGTGCAAGCCCCCAAGCTTTGCAAGGGTGCCCTCCAGTAGTATGGTTGAGAGTGATACAACGTCAACCTCAGGTGCCACAGTATTCCCCTCCATAGCCACCTATGTAGATCCCTAGGAGTAGCAACTAAGGTTACCAACTAGTGTCAGAAGCCAGGCGGAATAGTCTTGAGGTAAGATCGGACAAGTAGGAGAGGGGGTATCTCTCTTCCCTGTCTTCAAAAACCCTCGTGCTTAACTCCCAGATCCGGAGCTTTTCTGGTCTTCCTAACGCTATTGGATTTTCACTTACTATTTAGACTCCTATGTTTGACAGTTTAAATGGCCTTGGAGAGTTATCTCTCCACTCGCCTAATCCAAGGCCCTAAAATATCCTAAAACTTGTTGGTGTGTCTAACTTGACAATTATAAAAAGTTCTAGTATATTTTAATTAGCGCTCGTTTTTAAATGGGTTGTTATTTAAGTCAAGGGATAAGCGGAAGTGAAACTAGTGGTGTTTTGACACAAAAGAAATTAATAAAAGCCAAACTACATGCGAATGCACTTGTTTTTTTTTTCGATGAAAGAAATTTCTACAAGGTTCAGAGGAACTTCAAATAAAGCAACAAAATTTTCTTTTCTTTTCTTTTACTCAAGCTTCACACTCACAAAAATTAACAAAACTATGGATGCCTAAACAGATGCACAAATTTACCCTAATTCAACAAGTACATGTTGATGCAAGACTCAAAACTACTCTTAAATCAAGGAATGAAAGTTACTTGTTTATCAATTTTTATGGGATAAATCCCTCTAGGGTCTTAGGTTGATACCCTAGCAGACTGGAGGTTGTCTATATAGAGAAACACACATTCCATATAGCCATAATGCTAATATAAGCAAACTCTACGATAAGGGGCGTACCTGAGGTCCTACGTTTGAGAAGATCCTTCCAGGGTCCAAACCCTTCTTGGAGTTCCTTTTGCTCCTTCAACCTGCAAAACAATCAATTCCAGAAAGTACAATAGTATATGGACTAAACATCATAAAGAAACCATCTTCATATTATATTGAAAGGTAATTAGTTATGCAATTAAACAACCATTCATATATGAATCATAACATGGATATCATAAACATGAAGAAGATTTATATCAGGAACAAACACATGTGTTTCTTTTATTATAGACAAATAAAGTACAGAAAATAATAATTTCACCTGATCTGTCCTTTGGTAGGCTCCAAGCGGAACCGTCCTCCAGATTCGTCCAGTCTCAAGCCTTTAACAAACTCCTTCCATGACTTACTCAATGATATCTCAAGTAGTAGATAGACATCAACACACAAGGAAACAAGGGTTTCCTGTAAAATGGGGGAAGTGCAGGAGGCACTAGGATCTTCAAACCTGGTCAGGGAAATCTCAGCATAGTAATCTTTCTCTCTCTTCTCTCCTCCCTTAGGCCTTCCCATTGAAGCCTTTTTATACTTCTCCCAAAGTAGTTTTTTAGTTGGGAATTCGTTGAGAACAGTTGGGCCACAGGCACTAACAGGTAATAAACAGGTGAAACCCGTGATCTCCACCCAAAATTAAGGAGATTTATTTTTTTAAGTATTTTAAGACATATACGCAGGTTGGATATACATAGACCCACATACACACACGCTTAGCTCAGGGCAATGTCACGTATAGGGAGTAAAACATTGTTTTTAAAATTTTTGGACCAGGTCTGGAAGGAGGGGTTTCCCTAGGCCATAAGTGCAGCATCACAAAACCTCAAGAGTGAGATTTGGAGCTATAACACTTAGGTTACTTCGGGATGACTGTGTTCATGCATGCATGAGAGGATGGAACACCCTACCCCACAGCTTGCAGATCAGAGAATACCATTCCCCCATGAGGCTGAAGGAGACATTAAAAAGAGTGCCAATGTACAAAAGCTCCATGCAAACACTGAAGGTCATCTGGATTGGCCTCAAACTGAGTCCTCCACTCATATTAGGAATGATGGAAGGCAGAAGAGAAGAAGAAGAGAAGGACTATTAGAAGGACATAGACAAAAAGGTAGGATTCTATGGAGAACATGAGCATACCACATCAAAAGCCTGGAATGCTAGGGAGGCCACCAGGGCCATAAAAGATGAAGAGATTGACTAGGTTGCCTAGAGGATGACCAAAACCTTTAGTAAGGGGGTGATGATGAGCCTCATAAATGGGTAATTATATGGGCTCATTTTACCTCCTAACCTAGTCAAATCAACCATTCTCTTAGCTTATTGTATGATTTTATGATTATATTTATGCTTATAGGGTGAGTTGAGTTAGTTATTATGCCATGTGGTCTAACATGTATTTAATGCAAATTATTGATGGATTTCGAGGTAAAAGTCAAGGATTTAATGGTCAAACTGCAATAATAACTCGAAGTAGATAGAGGAGAGGACTTCTAGGAGGGAATCCCATTCATTTATTTCTCCTCACTTTGAATTCCCCTTCATTCAGCTCAGAGTAAAAGCAGTCGAATCATGCACTAGAAGGCAACCGAGCAAGTGGAAAATGATTGAGAGTTATCTCGAGTTTTGGGAGCCAAGCCTCCTTAATTTTAAGGAAGTTGTTGGTAGCTTCAGATGTATAAGTAGAGAGGCCTAGGACCTCACTAGGGTCGACTTTTTTTTGCTTGTGTAAACTCTGCTCAAATTTCGAGCTCACTATTTTGTGACAGTTTTATGTAATCTTGCTATTTTTGTATAATGAAGATGGAATCCTCTTTGAGCTAGCACTGAGTTACCGTAGAGGGCTGAAGCTCTTAGGTTAGGGCCCAATCCAAGCAGTCAAGACTCTCTTTACTTGCATTTGTATGCTTTACTTCAATTTGTAGATTAATTTGCTGTTAGATGTATTTATTTTATGGTTAAGAATAGGTTGCTTTTGATGATTTAGTAGTTTTCTTCCATTTGTGCTTTCTGCAGTAGGTTAAGCAATCATCAAAGAAGATTCAAAAGGCTAGAAAGAGTGCCTTGGCCTCTCTTCCTCCCTCTGGGGCAATGATTTGAGGCATAGACTCTCTTGTTGTGCAAAAAACACAGATTTTCCTCATTCCTAGGACTTCTAGTGTTTGCAGCTCTTTAGTAGGTTGATAGTGCAATTTTGCTTTGCTTTAGATATTTTTTATCATGTTCACTTCCTGATTTGCAATAGTCCTTTTTCATGCTTTCCTTTATTACAACATTTCCCAACATTTCCTTCTATACATCATAGTTTAGGCCATTTTAATGCAAAACTCTGTTTTTCCTATGATGTACTCATTTCATTGGTTGCTTGATTTTCTTGGTTGACTGTCAATCTCTATGAAGAAAATATCTTCTAGTAGTGGGCCAGCTTACCAACAATCACACCCTCCATCTGAGCCATGCCCTACAGGTCTCCCAAACCTCACCTCAATTCTACCCTAATTTCCTTCATTTTTCATAGAACTTCTTCCTCTCTCCTTGAGAAAAACCCATCATCTTTCTCTCTTCTAGTGATTAATGATAGACCTTAAGCGCCCTAACACCTCATTCCAACCTTCATCTACCTTTTCCACCCACTCTCACACCTTCAAAACAGCGAAAATTGCTCTTGGCCTCCTCCTATAGGCCTCTTGTAGTTTCCCTGTTTTCCTCTTGTATTTTTCATGTGTCCTCTTGTAGTTTTTTCCCGTAGGATTTCTTTTGAAGGATGAGTGTGGGAAAAGCCTCCAAAAAGCCACCTAAGACCTCCTAGTACCCATCCACACCATCGTACATCCTCCCAAGCTCCAAAACTGCCCTCTAACACCACCTGTTCGCTACCACACTCACACACAATAAACTAAATGCATGTTAAATTCACATAAAAATCCAAAAATATGTTTTTTGCTTTATGAGAGATTCTTCAGCGTAAATCACATAAAATTTCATTTGTCGACGCGTTTCGAACCAACTAGTGTGGTTCATCGTCAGGACAAGTTGAAGAAACAGATCCAGCTAAGCATGTTAAATAGTCTGAGCAGAGTCTCCTAACGGCTAAATTTGATTAACAGCTAATTTTTGACTCTAGGACCAAGGTCAAATTTTTATTTATTAATTTAATATTATTATTATTTATTATTATTCTTACCATTATTAATATTTATTATTATAATGGAAATAGTTAAAATAGTAAAAAATATATATATAAAATTAAACTTTTTAATGGGTTTTAAAGTTTGTTAAAAAGGGTAATATAATTTAAATATTATAATTATATTAAATATCATATAATATAATGTTTTAATTAAATATTTAATAGGGTTCTAGGATTAATAATATTATATTATTTTTATTATTCTTATATTAAATTATTTAATATTTTATAATGGAATTAGTTAAATTAGTACAAAATATAAAATAAATAAAAAAATTTCGAATGGTTAATTTAAAAAAGGTAATTAATTAAAATCATAAATATATATATGTTAATTAAAAATAATAATTTTATTTTTATAATCTATTTAGTTATATTATATTATATTATTTTATTAAAATAAAAATAAAAATAAATAAATACAATAAAAAAATAAAAAAAATTAATTTTAATAATAATAATAATAATTAAATATGAAATAATAAAAATATAATAATAGATTAAGTAATAAATAAAGATAATACTAAGTTACACACACAACACACCACACCACACACACACATATATAATATAAATAAAAAAAAAAAATAAACACAAAAACAAAAACAAAAATTAATATATAAATATATATAATAATAAAATAAAATAACGAGAAATTCCTACTTAAAAAAAAAATAAAAATAAAAATTAATCCCTTTAACTAGGAAGAGAGGGTGGGGATCCAACAACTGCTTATCTTCCACCCGTCTTATCTATTTAGATTGTTCGGTCTCTTCTCAATGTTTTTTGCTTATTTATTTCTAGAAATAACATGGTTAGATGTTGTTTACTTTCTTGAGTAGGTAATGGCATTTCTTTCATGGTTTTCATAGTTTTTTTGGTAAAAGTAGAGTTATTTTATTAATTAGGTTTTGCTTTACATTCCAGTCTTTCTCCTTTCTACAATTAGAATAACATTTGTAGAGTAATCTTTCTTTCCTTTCATCACACATAGAGCATCTTCTAAAATCCATAGAATTTGGCTTGAGCTCTTGGTGATCTCATGTTGGCTTACCAAGTGACAACCTGTAGTGAGAACTAGTACTTGTGCATATAGCACTGACACTTCCAAGTTTGTTACGAACTACCGGGTTGATAAAAGTAAAGTTGGGAGCCCAGGAGTTGCAACATTCTTGTTGCAATACTGGTGCTCACCAAATGCCTAACCTAATCAAGTGAAAATGCAATGGGGTAAATTTTGTTATGAAATAGAATGTTTTTGTGACCTAATACAAGTGGAATCTACTTGATTGAATATCGTTAGCATGCTCTAAAAAATAGCATAAATTTACTGCTAGTTTCCACAAATGAGTTCTAGAAATCTAGATTTGGGAAAAAGAAGACTAATCCAAGTAGCTCAATGATTACTATGACCTTTCAAACATTTTCCAAGGATGAAATGATGCTTGTGATCATGCAAAAGAAATTACATCAACCATTTAACCCAATCCTACAACAAGAAATCATTAATACTAAATGCATAAATTGAAATAAATAAAAACAAGAAATGCATGTGAATAAGAAACGAAAAGAAGGAAAGAAAATGATACAAAAGGGCTTTGAGGCTCCTGGGATGGCCAAGACCAAAGAAAATCATAGACCTATGCAGGAGAACAAGATTTAGAAGTTGAACATGACACCAATATTTATTATTTTCATCAATACAATTACATCTGTGCAAGAAAATACAATGGAGCTGCAGAAATACGAGTTCTCTCCATAAGAACACTAATGCAAATCTCTTCCCAGAGGAAAATTCGACTTGGTACTTATACAAAATGATTAGGAATCATTCCCCATGAATGGAGGAAGCTTTCCCCACCAAAATCCCTTGATTAGTGGATCTGGTTCCCAGTGCTAAGAATCTGCATTAAATGGCAAGGAACAGATTCCTAGATTTTCTCAATCGTTGGAGTTCCACAATCTGTGCCATAATTCCATAATATCTTGTTGATTTATTATTTAATAGTGATCATCCTGTAGTAGGGAGAAAGTCCCTAAATTATCTCCTCCTCCAAATCTTCATAATCTGCCCAATATTCTCATAATATTCCACAAAAATAAATAATATGCGGCACAAATATGCAATTATTCATAAACCTTCCTAATGAATATATTAAAGTTAAAAATACATTATCTAATGCAAAAAGAGAGGTTTAATGTGCTGAAGGATGGTCATAGGTCTTAATTTATGTTTAATTTAGAGGCATGAGCCTTAATTTATATCTAATTTAGAGGCCCATCACCTACATATGTTCACCTTCATCCTCAGTTGCTGGCTGGTTCTATTCCTACTCTTCAGCATGTATCGGTGTTGTTTCTTCCTTCATTTTCCTTGCCTTTGTTCTTCTTCCTACTTCCGCTTGTATTATTGTTCACTCATCCTCAACTCTTGTTCTTTCTTCAATTTTTGTTCTGCCTCATGCAAATTATGTTATGCTTCCTACAACCTCTGCTTTTCTCTCTTCCTCCACTTTACTCTATATATCCTTTGCTTCCTCTTTCCTTTTGCTACTAAAGCTGCTTTCATGATAATAGGATATGCTTTCATCTTGCACTTTTTTCACCCTCTAGACTGTAGAAAATCTTTTTATTTCCCTTTTCCTTCATGGGATTGCTACCTTTTGTTGTTGTTTCTTCCAAAATTGCTACCTTTTGTTGTTGTTTCTTCCAGAATTGCTACCACCTATTGAGTATATTGTGAAGTCCCTACTAAACTGACTATCTCATGGAGTCTGGAGGCATTGTAATAGTTCGTCCATGGATCCTCCTCTGGCTAATGAAATGGCTTGCCAATCCACTGAAAGTAAATTCCCGCAAAATGGTATCTACAAATACCATGAGGATCATATAGATTGAAGTCACGTGTACCAAATGAAAACTTCATTATCTACTTTCCCTCGGTATCCGTAAATTTCAAGTTCTTTGTCTTGTATAATCCAAATTTCAAAGGAAGAGTGGGCCATAGTGCTTTCTTCTTCCTATGCAAAGATGTTTACAACCCTGTGGTGAGATGATATGATACTTCTCGCATGACAAGCTTGTCAATGGCATACCTTGGTAAAACATGTGGTTCTCTTTGTCAAACACTTTAAGGAAGGTGCCACTTGGTGAGGCATACCAATCTGCAATGTCTGTTATTGCCTCCATTTCTCCTCGCAATATGCAAGGTGGATCCTCTTCAAAGATAAGTTTGTAAAGTGTGATGATGAAGTGGTCATATAGTTGTTCCATTACCCCTCAATGAATGCAATCCTAATGCAACTTGCAATAGATATACACAAAAGATGCTTGTGGTATCCAATATGTCTATTTCATGCAAGGGAACTTCTTTTTTTACATAAACTGCATCCAATAAATATGCAAACATATAGAACCTTGCTTGCTCATCATTGGGAGGACTCTGAGCTTGTGCTACATGGGCCCTCAACTATCGAGCCAACAAATCTAACTAGTTGAACAACTTCCCCTTTTTCACCATATGGTTCAATAAGACTTCCCACCCTTCAAGATAGGGTTCCATGCTCTATTGACATGGATCTTGCAAGCTAAGATACCCAAGAGCTAGTAGGCCTTCCTGAGGGACTTTGTCTTGTATAAATCAGTGGGTGTCTATGGAAATTTCGATGGCTCTTTCATCCAGCCCTTGATAATGTCTCTTGTGTTTACATAGATGTTGGTGGCATAGAATAATGATTCCATGAGATTCATTGGCTCAGGAAAGTGATACATGCATTGATAATGTTATGCTTGAAAGGTTGAAAGATTTTGTCTACTAGAACTGCTCAATGTCATGGTCTTCTCATCAATGTGTGAGACTATCTAGCTAATGACATATGCACATGGGAAGGTTGGATATCTGCATGCAATCGTATGTAGTCATGACTGCCAAATTCTGAGATACACATTCTAGTCCTCTAGATCTGCCTCAAGGTTATTTGCTGAAAGAGCTTCATTAACTTTCTGCCATGTTAGTGTTGACCCCTTTTCTATAAATAGTTGAGTGTCTGTATATACTAGCAAGTCTACTGGTGTTTCCTCAACTTCTTTCCTAGTACTACTTTTAGTGGTTTCTTTTGAAGTAGCTTTCTTTAGTGTCATGGTAACAATGACTACTAGAGAGTAGTGGTTCAAAAGTGTGGTACCTATCAGACAAATAAGAAAATCATGGAAAGAAAACATTACTTCAACAAAACTACCTTGGAAGCATGATTAAGTAGCAAACCAAGCAACTGGAGAGAAGGATTGTGCAATTTTTATCAACAAGGGGGACTGGCTGAATGTGGGAACTATGTAGTCCTAGTAGCCAATGATGAAGCTTGAGGCTTGGGATTGCGCAGTCCCAACCTGGGAAGAGACTAGGAGATACCCCACATTGTGCAGTCTCAATGGCCAAGGTGATAGGTTGACCCCTGCAACTCCACAGTGCACAGTTGGAGCCAGCCTATACTACACACTGAGCAGTTCCCAAGGCCAAGCTTGTGGCTTGAGCCTTAAGATTGTGCAATTCCCAGTTGGGAAAGGCAAGATCTGGCCAAAGAAAGTGTGAATCTACCTAATGGAAGTGTGAAAAATGAGTAGAAGTGAGTGATGATGTGAGGTTGAGTGCAGAAATGACTAGGTATGAGTAAATTAATGTAGATTAAGTGCAACGACTAATCAAACAAAAGAAAAATCAAGTTTTAAGGACAGTCGCCGCAACGACGATCATCGGTGCAAAAACAGGAAAATTGTTATGAAACTTGTGAAAGGAAAACAAAAACTTAAAACAACACTTCTACAAGTTAAAATAAGTTGAAACTCTAGCAATTATGAAGAGAAATAAGTAAAACAACACTTACACAAGTGAAATGATAAAAGAGATAGAAAAAGCAGTAAAAGATTACAAAAGCAAAACTCACTGGGAAAAGCAACGAAAACCACATCGAAGATTCCTTGATGCCCTCGAGAATGCTAGAGCTCCAAGATTGAATGTGCAAATGAGCTCGAAATTCATCCATTGAATAGAATTGAGTGAATTAGGGTTTATGATGTGCATGCCTAAAATAAAGGAAAAAGTGACACTTAGCAGAAGTTTCCAAAAATAACGAAAGTGCCTCCTTTGGGATACTAAAAATAGATCCCAATTTTTTAGGGATGTTTTTTTCTCTTTAGATTTTTTCTTTTTATATATTTTCTCTTTTTCGAGGAAACTTTCCATGCACACTACGAGGAAATGTTACACAATTCTAGGGAACTGGGAAACGTTTCAGCTTAGTTCAGTGCGCAATTTCTGGCTTAGTGAGGGATTGTGTTAGGTAAACTTGACTCAGGATAGAGTCAAAAGTTGACGAGGTTAAATAGTGATGGTTTTGGGGCACATGGTATTGTGCACCCATGGTATTCTGCCCGTGGTAT